>RJVU01057109.1:2799879-2822192 GCA_003731715.1 Anabarilius grahami | reverse complement strand
GAAGCCAGCTTGATGGGGACTATAGTATTGAAAGCTGAGCTATAGTCAATAAATAGCAGCCGTACATAGTTCCTGTTATTGCTGTCAATGTGTGTGAGAGAAGAGTACAGGATGTGAGAGATGGCATCATCAGTGGATCTGTTGGGGCGATAAGCAAACTGAAGAGGGTCCAAGGTATCCGGGATGGAGGAGCAGATGACGTTTTTAACCAGTCCCTCGAAGACCTTCATAACTATCGATGTGAGTGCTACTGGACGATAGTCATTCAGACAAGAGGGTTTATTGTTCTTAGGCACAGGAATGATGACAGATTTTTTGAAGGAGGTGGGAATCACCGATGTAGCAAGAGACTCATTAAAAATAGATGTAAACAAACCAGCAAGCTGATCAGCGCAGCTGGTTATTATTGGAGTCTTCTCCAATAATGCCTGATGAGTTTGGAGAACACCTAAGAAGAGATCAGAGACCATTCCTCCATACAAAATCTCTCCAGATCCTTCAAATTCCAGAATCTATTTTGATATAATCTCCTCTTCAGTTTTCTATAGGATTCAGGTCAGGGGGCTGGAATGGCCATGGTAGAACGTTAATTTTGTGCTCAGTGACATATTTTTGTGTTGATTTTGATGTTTGTTTCAGATCATTGTCCTGATGGAAGATCCCATGGACAATTATAAGATTTCTAGCAGAAGCTGTCAAGTTTTGATTTTTTATCTGTTGGTATTTGATAAAATCTATGAGGCCATGTATCTCAATAAGATGTCCAGGACATCCTGCAGAAAAATAGGCCCAGAACATTAAAGATCCAGCAGTATATTTAATCGTACATATGGGCTACTTTTTATTCCTGTGTGCACCAAACCAATCTTGTGGGTTTGCTGCCATAAAGTTCTTTTTTTTATCTGACCATAGAACCTGTTCCCTTTTGAAGTTTCAGTCGTGTCGGACACCTGAATGTGCTGGAGTTTGTTTTTGATGAGAGCAGAGGATTTTTCTTGAAACTCCCAACTGTAAATCCCCATCTGATTCATTGGTACATCTCATTCCTCACTAATAGAGTTCAGAGAGTTAAAGTGAATAAAACGTTGTCATCTGCTATCATAACAAATGTCTTATGTTGATGTGTTGTGTTCACTGTAGTGTCAGAGTTCTGTCACTTCAGTCTGTTTATTCTTGGTTTGGTGACAGCTCTGACAATGCTATCGTCTTGTCATGGTGAGCATGTGGTTCCAAGTTTGCTTTGTTTAGTGTGAGCACATGGTTTATCATGTCTGTTTCTTTGTGCCATGTGCTCTCCTATTGTCTTGACTCTGCCCATCTTGTTATCTGATTATTGGTTAATTTTCCCCACCTGTCCTCTCTTGTTAACTGCACTGTTTGCTCACTATTTATTCTCCTTGTGTGTTCAGTCCTGTGTTAGTAAAACATGTATTCGTAAGGCGGCACATGACATCTGGCAGAAGCGTTGGGAAGGAGAGATGAAGGGGAGACACCTGTTTCAGATTCAGAAAAAAGTGGGAAAAGGAGATTGGAATTCAATATTAAGAAGGAAAGAATCATCATTAATTTTTAGACTTCGCATTGGACACACAGGGCTAAATTATAGTTTACATAAAATCAATAAACATCCTACAGGGAAGTGCAATAAGTGTAATGAACCAGAAACAGTTGAACATGTTCTCATAAATTGCATAGCATATAAAAATAATAGACAAGAGTTAAAGGATATGATGAAAGAAATGGAGTATAATACAATATCATTAGAAAATATTCTGGCTAAAAAAAGTGGACGAATTCCTATGCAAAATGCTATATTGAGGTTTTTTAAAGGAAACAGGAATTGACTTAAGAATATAGTTGTTGTTTTTTTTGTTTTTTCTCATTTCCCATTGATGCTCCACACTCCAGTTCAGTTGGTGGCGGTAATGCACCGAAAGCTGGTCTGCCAACCGCCAATAAATTAAGAAGAAGTAGTCCTGTGTTAGTTCGTTGTCTGATGTACCGTTTGTGTCAAGTCCTTTCTTGTCCAGATGCTGGTCTTGTTTTTTTGTTTTTGTTTTTTAATAATAAAAGCCCATTGTTTCTGCATCCTTCAGTCCACGCTTCATCCCTTCACCCAACCCTGACACAGACAGGCAGGTAGCGTTGTCCTGGCATTTGCCCAATTCCAAACTAGCCCATCAGACTTCCAAACAGAGGAGCGTGATTTGTCACTCCACAGAACACAATTCTACNATTTGTTCTTTTTACAGTCTGTTCACTTGCCTTTAATAATGTATTACTTAGGCTAGTAGTTTATGCTGTGGTATCAGAGTAGTTTAAGTGGGCTAAGTAATACATGCAAAGTTAAGTTACCCCCATCCCCCAAATTTTTTTTTGTGCTGATCCGAAAAATGATCCGATCCGTGACGTCATAACCGTGATGTTTGTTTGTTTGTTTTGTGATCCATTGAACAACTACAGATTAGTAAAGAAACAAACATTTTAAATGGGATTATAACAAGTTTGCAGTAATGCAAAGATGTTATTATTTAGTTTGTAAAAATATTTAAATTTGAAAACACTGTGCATTTGTTTGTTTTAGTTGCTATTTTGAGTTGAGAAATACACATTTCAGCATTATCAGTAATCTGTGTGTGCATTTTCATTGAGAACCAAGCGAGATGACTCATGATACTTGTTTATTATATCGCATATCGCAATCGCAATATTGACCTCAATAATCGCAATATGACATTTTCCCCAAATCGTGCAGCCCTATTCCTCACTAATAGAGTTCAGAGAGTTAAAGTGAATAAAACGTTGTCATCTGCTATCATAACAAATGTCTTATGTTGTCATGTTGATGTGTTGTGTTCACTGTAGTGTCAGAGTTCTGTCACTTCAGTCTGTTTATTCTTGGTTTGGTGACAGCTCTGACAATGCTATCGTCTTGTCATGGTGAGCATGTGGTTCCAAGTTTGCTTTGTTTAGTGTGAGCACATGGTTTATCATGTCTGTTTCTTTGTGCCATGTGCTCTCCTATTGTCTTGACTCTGCCCATCTTGTTATCTGATTATTGGTTAATTTTCCCCACCTGTCCTCTCTTGTTAACTGCACTGTTTGCTCACTATTTATTCTCCTTGTGTGTTCAGTCCTGTGTTAGTAAAACATGTATTCGTAAGGCCGCACATGACATCTGGCAGAAGCGTTGGGAAGGAGAGATGAAGGGGAGACACCTGTTTCAGATTCAGAAAAAAGTGGGAAAAGGAGATTGGAATTCAATATTAAGAAGGAAAGAATCATCATTAATTTTTAGACTTCGCATTGGACACACAGGGCTAAATTATAGTTTACATAAAATCAATAAACATCCTACAGGGAAGTGCAATAAGTGTAATGAACCAGAAACAGTTGAACATGTTCTCATAAATTGCATAGCATATAAAAATAATAGACAAGAGTTAAAGGATATGATGAAAGAAATGGAGTATAATACAATATCATTAGAAAATATTCTGGCTAAAAAAAGTGGACGAATTCCTATGCAAAATGCTATATTGAGGTTTTTTAAAGGAAACAGGAATTGACTTAGGAATATAGTTGTTGTTTTTTTTGTTTTTTTCTCATTTCCCATTGATGCTCCACACTCCAGTTCAGTTGGTGGCGGTAATGCACCGAAAGCTGGTCTGCCAACCGCCAATAAATTAAGAAGAAGTAGTCCTGTGTTAGTTCGTTGTCTGATGTACCGTTTGTGTCAAGTCCTTTCTTGTCCAGATGCTGGTCTTGTTTTTTTGTTTTTGTTTTTTAATAATAAAAGCCCATTGTTTCTGCATCCTTCAGTCCACGCTTCATCCCTTCACCCAACCCTGACACAGACAGGCAGGTAGCGTTGTCCTGGCATTTGCCCAATTCCAAACTAGCCCATCAGACTTCCAAACAGAGGAGCGTGATTTGTCACTCCACAGAACACAATTCTACTGCTCCAGAGTCCAGTGACATGCTTTAACCACTCCATTCAACACTTGGCATTTTATTGAGAGATATATATATATATATAAGCAGCCATATCACCCTGTAGCCCAAGACTGGTTGCCTACTGAAGCTAAGCAGGGCTGAGCCTGGTTAGTACCTGGATGGGAGACCTCCTGGGAAAACCAGGTAGCTGCTGGAAGAGGTGTTAGTGAGGCCAGCAGGGGGTGCTCACCCTGTGGTCTGTGTGGGTCCTGATACCTCAGTATAGTGACGGGGACACTGTACTGTAACAAGCACCGTCCTTCGGATTAGACGTTAAACCGAGGTCCTGACTCTCTGTGGTCATTCAAAAATCCCATGGCACTTCTCGTAAAGAGTAGGGGTGTAACCCCGGTGTCCTGGCAATATTCCCTCCATAGGCCCTTAACAATCATGGCCTCCTAATAATCCCCATACATTTAATCGGCCCTTTCACTCTCTCTCCTCTCCACCTACAGCTGGTGTGTGGTGAGCGCACTGGCGCCGTTGTACTGTGGCTGCCGTCGCATCATCCAAGTGGATGCTGCACACTGGTGGTGGATGAGGAGAGACCCCTGATATGATTGTAAAGCGCTTTGGGTGTACAGTTGTACATAGGATAGCGCTATATAAATGCCTCATTCATTTATTCATTCATTCATTCATTAATACTGATGTGAGGCTTGTAGGTATCTTGTATGCAGTCTTTAGCTACTGAATCAGCAGAGCATTGGCGACTTTGACGCACCATGCACCTCAACAACTGCTTCATGGCAGAGTTGCTGCTGTTCCTAATTGTTTCTTCCACTTTCCAGTAATACCACTTCCAGTTGACCATGTAATATTTAGCAGGGATGACATTTCAGGAACTGACTTTTTGCAAAGGTGGCATCCTATGACAGTACCACACTTGAATTCACTGAGCTCTTCAAAACGACCTGTTTTTCCCCCCACAAATGTTTGTAAATGCAGACTGTGGGTAGGAGCTTGATTTTATACACCTGTGGCAATAGGTCTAATTAAACACCTGAATTCAATAATTTTGAGGTGTGTCCTAATACTTTTGTCCATGTAGTGTATATTCCTGATTAATACTGAGATGTTTTTTGGGGTAATTGACCATCCAGACTTGGATCATTATGTAGAACTTTATAATATGGCTTCTTTGTAAAGAAAAATTGCTGAATTTGTTAAATTTCAGATGAGGTGTACTCATTTATGCTGTGTACCGTGTTTAAATTTTAAAACACTGAATAATTAAATCATCATTTGTGATGTGTTAATTAGTTTGGGAGTAAATGGGTCTCTCGTCACTTACCTCTTAAATCAAAATCTGGATTTTCTGTCTTCGTCCTCTCTGCTACAATTGATATATAAATTCAGTAATAATTTTTTATGCACTGTATTGTTTTTACATCACATTTCAGTATATTTAAATACCTCTGCCAGATATTTTTTCAATCTCCTCTCTGCAGAAATCCTCCAGTTTCTGTCTCAGTTGAGAGACAGATTTTCCTATATCATTGTAATAACTGACAGTGATGCTGGGAACGTCTGGAGATTCAGGAGGGACAGGGAGAGTTGGGAAACTCTGCACAGACACAAAGACAAACCGGTATAAAAAAAAAAGATAAATATAAATTTAGGATTAACAGAAGCAGAAAATACTTCATATATATATATCAGGGCTGATTAACTTTTTTGCACATAGCACTCGTGCTACAGAGGTTGAAAGGACTGTAGCACAGGTCACACAATTGTAGCACAAGTATAAAACAGTGTTACCATCTCTGAAAACAACCACAAGTAGTGCAGTTCATCACTTAAACAGGAATGCGACTGATGAAGGACATTATGTTCTACACAGGGCAGACAAAATACAAACCTTAACAAGAAATATATTCAGACAAACATTTTCTTAATATGCCAAAAATGGCAGACTGCAGGAACGTAACACCTCTTGCTTTTAAGTCAATTTTGTTTATATAGCCCATTATCAATAATCACAATCCAAACAAAATCTATACATTTTGGTTGGGCACTTGAAAATAACACTTAATTTTCCTATAAATCATTAGAAATGTCTAAAATTTTATTATAAAATATTTAATTATGCTAAAAATCTTTGACTGTAGTTTCTTAATTTTTGTCAGGAAATCTTATTCATCTACTGAGAGAAAATTATTAACTATTATAAACTATTAAAACATTTATTATTTTTCCCTTTTTTATTACCCAAAATAGGAGGTTGTGACTGTGATCATTAGTGAGTACACACAGGTATGTGTGCTTTGTGTGTGGTAATTAGTGTTGGGTGTAACGCGTAACGCGTTACTGTAATTAATTACAGTTACTTATGATGTACTTGCATTACATACTGTAAATTAGTTCAACAGTTCTGTTTAAATCAATATTGAATTTAAAATCTAAATTTGTCATCTAAAGGTAAAAGTGAACCCCGCCTTTTTAAAATCGTTAGCTGTAGTCCAGTTGCACGTGAGTTCGCAACTTCGAACCAGTTGCAGTGTTGCCAAGTCTGCGGTTTCCCGAGGAATTGGGCTACTTTTACACTGTTGCTGCGGGTTGTTTTTCATGTCTGCTGGTTGAATCGACCCAAAATAACGTGATATTTAGTCCCTGGAAAGCAAATTTTACCAGTGGAGCCCTGCCAAAAACGAGAATTGTACCCTCCGGAACGTGATTTTTCCTGTGGGACCCACCTGAAATGCCACTGGGCTAGTTTTGGGCTAGTTTTGAGGAGCAATTGGGCGGGTTTTGTTGTGAAAACCTGGCAACACTGACCAGTTGGCTGCATAGTCGCTAAGGATGGGCGTATCGATATGAAGAATCGATATATCGATACTGACGCTGAGTATTGAATGTATCGATACTCAAATAAAAATATCGATACTAAGGTGTTTTTTTTTTTTTACCAGTAATTTTGTTTATTTAACAATAAATGTAATGCATACAATATGTATTGAATTGGTCAAATAACCTATGTTAGCGAATAATTGTGTAGTAGAACTATTTTCCTGCTCATTTGAACACACGCAAATGTTGCAAGTCGCAAGCAGTCACAGCGTTTGCTCACTGCCGACATTACATTTGAACAGGGCTGCGTTTAGTATCGTAAGAAACCATTGATGCTTTTGGGAAACGCAGCCCAGAACAATGCTTAACAGAAGACAGAAAAAACATAATAAGTTTGAGTTATTTCACAATAAACAAAATGAAATAGTAGCCAACATAGTTAGTGCAATTGCATTTATTTAAATTGAACGTTAAAAGTTCATACTGATGTTCTATCAAAGACTATAACACTTAAAGGGACTTTGGATCTATTCTGTAACTAATGTTGATACACTGTCAGAATACAAAGGTTGTATTTTATGGGTGAAACAGCCTGTCACTGGCAGTCCCTTATGAAAATGAACCATTACTACAGTGACCATAGTTCAGCAAGGCCTATAGTATTTTTATATTTCCATGGTAACCACTACAAATAAACATTTTAACCATGTGTAAACAAAACTATAATCGAATAAGTTGCAATTAAGGCATATTGAATGTTAAAATAACTTTCAAATATAATGTTAAGTGGGTATCAATACCCATTTTACTCTTAGTAATTCAATAATTTAAGAAATTTTAAAATCCATAAATTCAGATTAGAGGTATTGTATCGGTATCGGTATCGATATCGATATCGGCGATATTGGCCTTGAAAGTTTCGGTATCATATTGAAAAGAAAATCGCCCATCCCTAGTAGTCGCTGTCTGAAGATGTCGGCAGAAGCGAGTGGCTGTTTTGCAGAATGAATTCCAATTACTGCACTTTTTGACACAGGTAGGCAAGAACATGAATGTAAGAAATGTAAGCTATATATCTGTCCTAGAGAGAAAAAAATTAAGACAATAAACATAAGATTGCTACCATATACAGTTTATCTGTGTTCTTCTAGACATCTCAAGTATTTTCATAAGAATAAGGTATATTTGTAATGCAATGCTAATGGGCCTTTATCACTGAAATATAATACTATTAAATTAATAGCATTTCTGCCTCATTCTATGATATGAAGCCACGTCAGATCAAAAAAGGAAGTTATTTCAAACACTTGACTGACACTATGAAGTGAGTTTGGAGTAAATATATGTCATTAAATAGTCTCTTTCGTTGGACAACAGATTTGTAAACACAAGTTTGGAAAGATGTTTGGCGCGTGTTGCTTTTTCAAATGCTATAATGTTATAAGTGACTCAAACTCGCAGCACTTACAGAGATGGAGCAGCATTTACTGCAAACCAATCGATCCGCTCTGTTCATAGTGTGCTTCACCATGAAACATGCTGCGCATATATTTCATAAAAAACCTTGCGATTTCATAATCACACAAAGCCAAATGACAATTTGGACATTATGTCGCACTGTACAGCCCTGTTAGTACTCTGCAATGAAAAGACTAAAGGGGTTTCTACCTGGAGAAAATGGATGTGATCCGGTGTTTGTGAAAGCTGCTCCAGCTCAGCACCTGTCCTCCTCAGTTGACAAATCTCCTGTTCTAGTTGCTTCAAGAGTCCTTTAGCTCGACTCACTGCAGTCTTTTCTCGATCTCTGATCATCTGAGAGACTTCAGCGCGTCTTCTCTCAATGGAGCGGATGAGCTTAGTAAAGATCCTCTCACTGTCCTGCACTGCTGTCTGTGCAGATCGCTGTAGGACACACATTACAATCAGCTCTTGCTGTTGCTCACAGCCTCACAGTCTGCTGTGCTTCAGTAGGACTGGAAAACCACCCTCACTGACCGACTGCAGAAGAGTCTTAACTGAGTCTGAAACCAGTTCTTCTCCAAACTCACCTTGTGATCCTCCACAGCATCTTTTAGCTCCTGAAGCTTCTTCTCTCTCACCTGGATTTGCTGCTGGAATTTTCTCTGTGTCTCACCCAAGTGTTTCTGTAGGATATCACAAAAACAGTACATCACAAAAAATACGAGCAGAACTGAAAGCACAAAATGTTTTTGAGTATTTGTTTTTAACTCAGAGATCTGACCTAATCGTGAAAAACTAAAAAACTAAATAAAAACGAATCATGCCAGTGTCTTTCAGTCTATACCTGTTTCTCAGTCCTCTCTGCTGCAGTTGATACAGTGTCATGGTTTTTGTGTTCATCCACCATACACAGCATACAGATACACTGATGGTCAGTACGGCAGAAAATTTCCAGAAGCTTTTCATGTTTACGGCAAATCATCTTCTGAAGCTGTCCAGTTGCGTCCATCAAGTTGTGTCTCTTTCCTCTGAAGAGATTTTCATGTTGTTCAAGGTGATTTTGACAGTAAGAGTTCAGACACACCAGACAGGACTTGACGGCTTTGTATTTTCTTCCAGGGCAGACGTCACACTCCACATCTTCAGCTCCAGCAGGAACAGCAGTTTGGAGTTCAGTCATCTTCAGTTGTTCCACCACTTCAGCCAGAAGGGTGTTTTTATTTAAATCAGGTCTTGGACTGAAGGTCTGTCTGCACTCAGGGCAGCTGTAGACTTTTCCCCGATCCTCTTGATTCCAGTAGCATGTAATGCAGCTCGTACAGTAATTGTGTCCACAGGGAATGGTCACTGGATCCTTCAGTAGATCCAGACACACTGGACAGCTGAACTGCTCCTGAGAAACCCTAGCTTCAGCCATTTCACTGCACGCACATTAAGAGACAAAACACAGCTGGATAGTCACAGCACTAAAGTTTCGTTTACCTCGAAATGGAGAGTTGATGTAATTTCCTGCTTCCGTGTTTTAGAGATATGAGCAAAACATTCTTAATACAATTGGTCCACTTCCACTAGATGGCAGTCTTGTAAAGAAATAGAGATGTATAAGTGGTGTGTGAGCTTGAGAGAAATGTTGCAGTTAATTGTGTGAAATATGTGAATGGACTAATTTGATAAAGGATATTTAATGTTGTGTAAAATGTGCTTTTTGACTAAGGTAAAGAAAACACTTACATTTCTATGATCTACATAATTGGAAATTCTGTGGATACTAAAAAATTAAGACAGTGTTTTTATGAGGTGGTATAATTTACTATAATTACATTTCTAAATACAAAAAAGAACCATTCTATTTTGCTCGGATCATTTTTGACTTTTTAATATGTAAAGTATAAATATATAAAATATTTTAATGTAGGCTACATCTTAAACGTAGGCCTATAAATATAAAAATGTATCGTACATTTAAAACGTAATCTTGAGCTGAACACATTGATTTATATTTATATTTAAGATTCAATAATTTTATATATTTAACATGCATTTAATATATCAAAACATTAGATTCTTGTTTTGTTAAATGTGGCATAATTTTGTCTCTTGTTCATAGTCCATTCAGTAGTTTGCAAATAGAGATGACGTTTTGTGGGCGGAGCCAGTTATTTTGAATCGTTAGTTCACCCAAAAATGAAAATAATGTCATTTATTACTCACCCACCCTCATGTCGTTCCACACCCGTAAGCCCTTCATTCATCTTCGGAACAAAAATTAAGATATTTTTGATGAAATCTGATGGCTCAGTGAGGCCTCTATTGCCAGCAATGCCACTGAACTTCTCAAGATCCATAAAGGTACTAAAAACATATTTAAAACAGTTCATGCGAGTTCAGTAGTTCTACCTTTAATATTATAAAGCGACAATAATATTTTTGTGCGGCAAAAAAACAACAAAATAACGACTTTTCAACAATATAGTGATGGGCCGATTTCAAAACACTGCTTCGGAGCTTTGTGAATCGAATCAGTGACTCGGAGCGCCAAAGTCACGTGATTTCAGCAGTTTAGCCGTTTGATAGGAGATCCGAGTCACTGATTCGATTCGTAAAGCTCCGAAGCAATGTTTTGAAATCGGCCCATCACTTAATTGTTGAAAAGTCATTATTTAGTTTTTTTGGCGCACAAAATTTATTCTCGTCGCTTTATAATATTAACGTAGAACTACTGAACTCGCATTAACTGTTTTAAATATGCTTTTAGTATCTTTATTGATCTTGAGAGAGGAAATGTCATTGCTTTGAATGCAGGCCTCACTGAGCCATCGGATTTAATCAAAAATATCTTAATTTGGCCTTACGGGTGTGGAACGACATGAGGGTGAGTAATAAATGACATTATTTTCATTTTTGGGTGAACTAACCCTTTAATAGTGGTAGCAGTAACTCCTCTAGTGCAGTAGGTGGCAGTAATCGGCTCTCAGATGTTTTCATCTGCAGTAAAGCAGCAAGCAAAGATTTCGAGTAAAAAAAAAAAAAAACATTTCACCGGTAGAGTTAGAATTTGTGCTAAAGTTTGACCAAGCGCCTATCTGCTGTTTTATTTACAATTTGTTTGAGATATTTTCTTGGTGCCGTCAAGAATAGTTTTACTAGAAGATGTTCGTGGCGAAGAGCATCGCAGCGGATCATAAAGATCTGATTCATGATGTTTCTTATGACTTTCATGGTCGCAGGATGGCGACCTGCTCCAGTGATCAAAGCGTCAAGGCAAGAAAACACTCTTTTGTGTGATCAGTTTAACTGGACAGGACTTTATAGAGACTTTGTCCAGACTTGTATTGAGCTGCCTACCTAGAAGATAAATAATACACACGCCTGTGATACCCAAAAAAATGCGGTCAAGGCGGGCAGCTCACTAGGCTTTCATACATTGCCAGATATTTAATTGGGCAGAAACTCTCTAAGTGCTTGAATGGGCTTTTCTGCAGCTGTGCATCAGTTTGGAAATACTATCCCGTGTTATGTATGAGTCTCAGACTATAGTTTATGAGAGAGAATAGGTTAGATGCTATGAAATTAGAGGTTTGGTCGGTGTATTAAATGATTGATTGATAGATTGAATTGGAGACGAATACGTGTCTGTTATGCTGCCTTCACGTGCTCTCGGAATGATCGTAAATACGATTTTCCTAGGTAAAAATTGCACATGAACGCCCTCCCATTTCGAAACTTGAATCACGACTTAATCAAATTTCACTGTAATTCAGTTGTAAAATATGGTCCAAAATGGTAAATTTGGTTTCTTGACCATTTTTTAATTTTCCTTTTTTTTTTTTGTGGTCACCTCTGTTTAGGTAATTTTAATCAGTTTAAAGTCACAATAAAATCAAAATCAAAATGTCTTATGTAATATTGCAGTATTTATTATACATGATTTATCTGCGCACATTGTTATTATTATTATTTTTTAATTCGTATGTCCTCTTAATCTTTAATCAAAATAACATCCCTTTCCTCTTGCAACATCTCATCTCTTATGATGCGTTTACTGGTGTGAGGGCGGGACAACCTGTCACTCACATGACATCACAGCGATAGCAAACCACAACAGTCCAATCAACTCCGATGGACAAAATCAAGCCCCGCCCTACATTTGTTCTTATTTGATAAGCCGTTCCATTCAGATATACATCACAATAGGGAATAAAAAGCAACTTCCATTTCATGTGGACTTTGTCCTGGCCCACAACAAATTTTGGTTTATACAGATGTTTACGGAAACCTCAATAATATATCAGCTCAGGATGGTCTGAACTGCTTGAAACAAAACAGAGAGGAAATTTCAAGTTATTGAAACAATTTCTTGTTCCTTAGATTTAAAATTTGACTTTAAATGTAATGATCAAGAACTCTCAAAGTTTAGCGTTAAATCAAGTGAAAATAAAAAGAAACGGATGGTATTGCGATACTAATACATGGGTAAACACAAAAATTAGGAAAATTAAAAATGGTCAAGCAGCCTCTATTGCATCACATGAGATGGACTGACAGATTTGAAGCTTGGGGATTCAATCGATAGCAGCTTCAGATAGGAGCTAAGGTTGAGGCTGTGGTCCTTTAGCTTATGTGCATACTTGTTTTCCATATAGTTGACATATGTTTGTCTTTTGTGAACTGTTCTAGGTTTGGGACAAAGGTGATGATGGAGAGTGGCGCTGCACTGCTAGTTGGAAGGTATGATTTTTGTTTTTCTTTTATGTGCTTAGGGTTTAAATCTCCATGTAACCCTTATAGCTGACTTTAGTTTACACCCTCATTCATACATTGGTTAAAAAGTTGGGATACTATTAAATGCATATTCATTTTAGCACTTTTTTATTTTTTCAAACAAAAATATTACAATTAAAATTTGTGTACCTCTAATATAAAAAATAGGCAAGTTTCACAGACAAGGCTTAAACTAGTCCCAGACTAAAATGCATGTTTGAGCTGTTTTAACTGAAAGAAACTTACACTGCCATATTTTAAAATATGTCAGTGCAATTGTTTTGTCTCAAGAAGACATCAGTAATGATTTTTTCTAAGGAACATTTATAAAAGCTATATGAATGTCCTAATTGAACTGAGGCCTAATCCTGGCTTAATCTAAGCCGTGACTGTGAAATCCTGCCTAAATGTGAAAATAATTAATTAATGTGATCAGACACATTATTTGAGGAATTCCTGGAATGGTTTTAATGGTTCTTCTGACTGTCTGTCTGTTGTAGACCCATAGTGGTTCTGTTTGGAGGGTGACATGGGCGCATCCTGAGTTCGGTCAAGTGTTGGCATCTTGTTCGTTTGACCGCACTGCGGCTGTATGGGAGGAGATAGTCGGCGAATCCAATGACAAACAGCGTGGTCAGAGTCACTGGGTATGTAAAATATTTAATAAATTTAAGAAATATTATTATTATTACTTTGAGAAGTACATTCTATAGTACAAGTAGTAATACCTGTTATATATTTCTGTCATAATTTCTGAAATGCTGGTGAAATGACAGCTGTGGAGATGAAGTTCATGCCCTCATATAGTGAGACGGCAGATGCTGAAAACAAACAAGCATCATACATGCCATGCTTGAGTATATGTAGTAGACACACTGTGCCACTCATTCACACAAAGAGACACAGAACATGCCGACATGCTGTAATAGCAGTCTTTTTGCACTTTAATCTTCACAGACACTAGTCTATCATATCGATATTTGATTAAGTCTACAGCCCTACTTTAGATTTAGTCATCCAAAATTGTCCAAATTTTATGACATTCCGTGTTATACATTAAATAAATTTTTTTTGGACTGGATTCTCCAATTACGCCCATCATAGGCACTTACTACTTGCTTTTCCTGTTGCTCAAAGAGTAGAGCATGGTGCTAGTGTAACCCCCCATGTTCGAACCACCCGCTCTAAGCGGGACTCGAACCTGGGTCCGCTGGCATGGGAGTCGGGTGCTCTAGACCGCAGTCTCTAGAATCAGTCGCTAGAGCGCCTCTTGAGATCAGGGGAGTGAGGTTTATGTACACAACTCTTACCGGCCTATGTCCATTACACTCACTCCCATCCGGGTCACGGCACCAATGTAACCCTTCCTGTTCGAACCGCCCACTCTAAGCAGGACTCGAACCCGGGTCCGCTGGCATGGGAGTCGGGTGCTCTAACAAGGACGTTACACTAGCAATGAGATTGATTCCCAGGGAATGCATGAAGTGACAAGTATAGTATAAGTGAAGAGTATATTGATTGCAGAGTTGCTTTGGATACAGTTTCTGCCAAATGTCCAAATGTAAATATGCGATTTTGAAGGTAATGTGAATTTTCAGAAAAGAGGTTGGTAACCAATCAGGTTTTTGTGCAAATCTGAAGCAATGTCATAGTTCTTCTATTGATTTCTTCTGTGCTTCTCCAGATCAAGAGAACCACACTGGTGGACAGTCGGACGTCAGTGACTGATGTGAAGTTTGCACCAAAGCACATGGGCCTAATGTTGACCACCTGCTCTGCAGACGGCGTGGTGCGCATCTACGAGGCCCCTGATGTGATGAACCTCAGCCAGTGGTCACTGCAGCACGAGATCTCCTGCAAGCTCTCCTGCTCCTGCATCTCCTGGAACCCCTCCAGGTCTGAACGCCATCTACACACACTCACCCACACAATCAAATATGATATGAAAGTAGTATTCTTGATTGTCACAACTGTTTGTTCTGCCTTTTAGCTCTCGAGCTCATCCTCCAATGATAGCTGTGGGCAGTGACGACAGCAATGTCACATACAGTGGCAAAGTGCAAATCTATGAGTATAATGAAAATACAAGGTATATGAGTTTCACTTCATACATCAGTTCTTTCATTTCTATTTTTCTATTATAAGCATGTTTCTAATGGGTTTGTGTTGACCTTTAGGAAGTATGCCAAAGCAGAGACGTTGATGACTGTGACTGACCCAGTACATGACATCGCCTTTGCCCCTAATCTGGGGAGATCCTTCCATGTGCTGGCGATAGCGACCAAAGACGTCCGCATTTTCAAACTCATACCATTGAGGTAAATAGTATATCACGCTCGGTAGTAAAAAAAAAAAAGCTAAGCAGTCAAATTGGTCATCTTAAGGCTGGAATACACTACATGACTTTTGCTCAGATTTTTGCCCCGATTTGCAGTTTGGACAAGTCGACAATAGTTACCTACTAATCCTTAAAGTCGTCTGGTGAAATTTCCTGGATCTTTTCTTATTGATTTTTTTTTTTTTAAACATAGTAAGCACCATTCACAATAGCAACGTGCTAACATCTGCTTAAGTTAGAACTTCTAAGCCACCACCTGGCAATCCCCTACAGTAGCTTCATTGTGCTGAGTTTTACATGGGTAAACACCACTCACATTTTCCTCTGACTGTAAGAATCTAGTTGGTGCAGTTGGTTCATGTTGTGTGTCTGACAGGAGAGAGAGTGCCAACAGCTCTGGTCCCACTAAGTTTGAGGTGCAGGTGATGGCTCAGTTTGACAGTCACAACTCTCAGGTGTGGCGCGTGAGCTGGAATATCACCAGCACTCTCCTGGCCTCCTCTGGAGATGATGGCTGTGTGCGACTCTGGAAAGGTCAGCCGTCAACTCAATCTACTCCCTGCTACTTTTGCTACCATAGACATCAGTGTTTATATCCGAATTATAAACTTTTAACACAGTACTGTGATTAATTAGAATATTTTTAAAACAGAAATAATGATACTGTGTGGTTGAAAAGACTATTTGTAAATCTGTTTCATACCTCTACATGACAACTGCTCACTCTGGACAGTGATCTGAATGTTTTGGTGTGTTTTTTTTGGTCAAAAGTTTAATAGACTAAAAAACACAGGCGAATCGCATGTTTGTTTGTTTGTTTTTAAACGATTAATCGTGCTGTTCTACTTTAAAGTCAGCATAAAATGAAAATTCACCCCTATTTTCTAAATAAATGTTATGTTTACTTTTTTATTTTTTATTATTTTTTTTTTACCTCAAATATCATAACTCAAACTCATAAGTCAATGTTGCTGTGAATTCTGTTTCATCTTGTCTGCAGCTAATTATATGGACAACTGGAAGTGCACAGGGATCCTGAGAGGAGACGGGAGCCCAGTGAACGGCTCCTCTGGACACACTGCTGCTCTGAGCACTGTGGGAGTCCCAGGAACTGCTCAGATGGTTGTTGGGGCGGCTTCTGCTGGCAGGTATGTGGCGGTGCTGTGATGTAGAGATGAGCAGTATAACCCTCAATATAGTTATCTTTGCTTGAAACGGTTAACATTAAATTACAATATGAAAATGGATAGAATTTAGATAAATATTCATCACAAATGAATAGGTCTGGCATATTTATTAGATTTTTTTTTAAAATAAAGGTACAAAAAAGACTTTTTTTAGAGGCATTTTTTTTTATTATTTAAAAAAAAATTTTTTTTATGCATTTGACTGCATTTGCATTTTTTCAAGTTTGTGGTGTATACTTAATTAAATATCTTATTTTTAACAGAAAAAAAGCTCAGCTGATGCCAGGCTAATGGCATAACATGCTGATTGGCTGCTTGCTGCATGCACATGCACAGGATTGGACCGAGACCTCATTGACCCCTCCTCTGCACGGTGTGACACCTGTACACTCTTCTAGCTACTAATCTGACAGAAACGTATGCTGATGGCACGATTTGTTGTGTGGCTGTTAAAGGAACTGCGCTTGTGTGTTCTGTTCAGTGGGACTTAACTGACATTGAGCATTTTTTGTATTATTGAACATATTACACTAAATATGATTCCATCATTACTGACATTCTTATTAAACGTCGTAATGTGATGCATTATTAATTATTTATTTGAATATGTTTAGGTCATTTTCAAGTTTCAAAGTGTAATTGTCTGCACCCATTTGTATTGACTGTATCCGTTTACTGTTATAGTTGATTTTAAAGGAACAGATAACTCAAAATTGTCATTGTTTACTTGCCTTCGTATTGTTCCAGAACTTTTACAACTGAGTTTCTTCTGTGACGCACAAAAGGAAACATTCTAAAAACCCTCAATTAAAAAAAATAAAAATACTAATTTGCACTTGGAACAGCATGAAGGTAAGTAAATGGACTTGAGTCTTCCAAAAGAACACTACATGTTTGCTCTGATTGCTGCTCACCATGTATTCTGTGGTGTGGACAGTAGAGGGAGACACTGTGTCATAAAGCCCAGTTCTGCTCAATTTTTATGTCTCCAAATATGCTCTTGGAATTACTAACACATTACGTTTAATTTGTCAAACTAACTATAGTATTTCAGTAACTATTCTAGGATGTAGGCACAGACAGTTTGTTCTAAAACAAGCAACTTTTTGCTGCACTGAAGCTTAGTATTCAATGATGAAACATTTGACCTGCTAAACAATATCTATTTCAATTAATAAACCATCACCAAAAGTTTGTCAGTTCAGGGTTTTGGTCCTTGAATAAATAAAAAACTGGCATCTGATCATTAACGTTATATATTGGCAATATCCATCTTGAAATGCTAGGTCCCCTTCATGACATTCTTCGGTTCTAGAGACTAATGCAACATTTTTTTTTTTCTTATTTCTTTTTCTTTTTTTTGTAAAATAAAGAATGTTTTTCAGTTTTGATTTCTGTAATAAAAACCTCTCCAAGGTTTCTCTGAATTGTGTGGTCCTTATTCAAAGAAACCTTATAAGAGGAACATGTTGGTCTGAAAAGACAATTTAAAAGAAATTAAATATCTTAATAAAAAGTTAAAATGTCACTGTGAACAAAATACTGATTCAGTCCCACTCAGATGACATGACCCCTATATATTTGAAGCACAGGCTTGTTACACAAATCACAGTGTTGAGTGCAGGTTCGAACATTCGATCCTGCAGTTTTTCTATTAAAAGTTACTGAAGTTTTTTTTCTTTATTTTCTGTAACTTTATTTTAAGGTGCTGTAGTGACACATCACTACATGTACTTACTATAGTAATAACAGTAAATTATGCATAATTACAAGTAACTAACCCTAAACCTAACCATAACTATATAGCATGTACATGTGGTTATATTAATATTACGCAGTACTTATTTGAGTAAGTACAATGTAACTACGTCACCTTAAAATAAAGTCCCAATTTTTGGTTGATGCAATTATAAAAATGATAAACCCTATAAAATCATGTGGAATAAAATTGCTCTGATAGTTAAAAAACTTAGTTTCTGGTTCTATTTTGTCTTGCCCCATAGGTTTCCATTATAAAGGCATGTCTGTAAACATTAGTGTAGTTCTTATAAGCTGAAGGACAAGCTAAAATGATCTTTTGTGGTAATTAACAGCATGTTTTAGATGCTGTTGATAAAACCTTTATTGCATTGAAACGGGAACATTTCTTTAACTCTCCTCCTGAGAATGCTATCTTGTGTGATGTGAACCTGTTCCCTCTTCATCATTATTCACATTTGTTTCTTTGTTTATCCTCAATGTCCATTTTTACATCTCTCTCTTGTGCTTGTGTGTCTGTGTTGTGGGTGTTTCTCGTTTCTGTTGCTTGTCGGGCTTCGCCCCCATTCTGTACCTATAGGTACTTCTTCCCACATTTGGACTCCCCCAGTACTGGATCTCGACTGGCCCACCTCCTGCCTCCTCCCTCTCTCATCGAGCAAATGAATGAGCCTGATCCCACCCACGCAACTCAGCTACGTCATCGACACATGGTGAACTCCTCCAATCAACCCACTGACATTTTCCTTTTAAATGATCAATAATGTCTTTATGTCCAGATCATATTTCTCTCCCCCCTCAAAAATAAATTGTGTGTATGTATGTATGTATGTGTGTGTGTGTGTGTGTATATATACATTTATGTCCCAACAACTAGGACATAAATGATGCAAATTTCACAGATGTTTGATGAAGAGAAATGGAATAGTGTTTGGATATGTCCCTCAACAAAGGGGGACTCAATATTAAAAGTAGCAGTCAGTATCTGGTGTGTCCACTAGCTGCTTTAAGTACTACAGTGCATCTCATCCTCATGGACCGCTGCAGGTTTGCCGGTTCTTGCTGTGAGTTGTTACTCCACTCTTCCACCAAGACATGGGTGTCTGGGATTACACATTGTTTGGCTCTAAAAGAATGATCAGCTGTCCATCCTCTCTCCCTGTAGCACTGTCTTAGGTGTCTTACATTATTGACATTGCAGTTTATTGCTCTGGTCACATCTGCAGTCCTCCTGCAGCAGGTCTATGGCATGTTCATACAGGTGATCAGGGACCATCTTCTGGTGTTTTTCAGAGTCAGTAGAAAGGTCTCTAGTGTCCAAAGTTATTGTAACCATGACCTTAATTGTCTACCGCCTGTAAACTGTAGTGGACTCTTGTCAACTCTTGAACATTGTTTGAACAGTAATGCTCTGTAAAGCTTATTTGGATTTTCAAAAAAAAGTTAATTTTTTTGCTGAGTGTATATATATACACACACACGCACATACATAGTCAAGTGAAAAAATTAGGACACCCAATTAAATATTCAGTTCTTTATTAAGAAATGTCAACATATCGATTTCTGATCTTGTTTTAAATTCTATCTGTAGATGAAGGTGATGTAATTGCATGTAAACAACAAATTCAAAATATTCAAAATAATGTCATTAATTACTCACCCTCATGCCGTTCCACACCCGTAAGACCTTCGTTTATCTTTGGAACACAAATTAAGATATTGTTGTTGAAATCCGATGGCTCAGTGAGGCCTCCATAGCCAGCAATGACATTTCCTNAAAAAATTAGGACACCCAATTAAATATTCAGTTCTTTATTAAGAAATGTCAACATATCGATTTCTGATCTTGTTTTAAATTCTATCTGTAGATGAAGGTGATGTAATTGCATGTAAACAACAAATTCACCTTGTTTTCATTTATTAAAGGGTCAGTTCACCCAAAAATGAAAATAATGTCATTAATTACTCACCCTCATGCCGTTCCACACCCGTAAGACCTTCGTTTATCTTTGGAACGCAAATTAAGATATTGTTGTTGAAATCCGATGGCTCAGTGAGGCCTCCATAGCCAGCAATGACATTTCCTCTCTCAAGATCTATTAATGTATTAAAAACATATTTAAATCAGTTCATGTGAGTACAGCGGTTCAATATTAATATTATAAAGCGACGAGAATAGTTTTGGTGCAGCAAAAAAACTAAATAACGACTTATATAGTGATGGACGATTTTTCAAAACACTGCTTCAGGAAGCTTCAGAGCATTATGAATCAGTGCGTCGAATCATGATTCGGATCGCGTGTCAAACTGGCAAACTGCTGAAATCACGTGACTTTGGCGCTCCGAACCGCTGATTCGACGCACTGATTCATAATGCTCTGAAGCTTCGTGAAGCAGTGTTTTGAAATTGGCCATCACTATATAAGTTGCTATTTAGTTTTTTTGCTGCACCAAAAATATTCTCGGCGCTTTATAATATTAATATTGAGCCACTGTACTCACATGAACTGATTTAAATATGTTTTTAGTACATTAATGGATCTTGAGAGAGGAAATGTCATTGCTGGCTACGGAGGCCTCACTGAGCCATCGAATTTCAACAAAAATATCTTAATTTGCATTCAGAATATTAACGAAGGTCTTACGGGTTTGGAACGGCATGAGGGTGAGTTATAAATTACATTATTTTCATTTTTGGGTAAACTAACCCTTTAAACGAAGAAATTAACAAAAATGTGTATTTCATCTGAGGAAAAAGTTAGGACACCCTATGCCTTAATAGCTAGTGTTTCCCCCTTTGGCTGAAATAACCTCAATGAGACGTTTCTTGTAGCATCTACCAGTCTCTGACATCGACTGGAAGAAAGTTTCCCCCACTCCAATGCAGAATTCTTTCAGCTGTGTGATGTTTGAGGGGTTTCTTGCATGCACAGTTTGTTTCAAATCACCCCACAGTATCTTAATAGGATTTAGATCTGGGCTTTGACTTGGCCATTCCAGAACTCTCCTTTTATTTTTATTTTTTTACTTTTCAGCCATTCCTTGGTGGATTTACTGGTACGTTTTTGGTCATTGTCATGTTTCAAAGTCCAGTTTGGCTTCAGCTTCAATTTTTTGACAAATGGTCTCACATGTTCCTCAAGCACCTTCTGATACAATGTAGAATTCATAGTGGATTCTATGATGGTGACCTGGCCAGGTCCTGCTGCAGCAAAGCATCCTCAAACCACGACAATTCCACCTCCATGCTTCACAGCTGGTATGAGGTTCTTTTGCTGAATGCTGTATCTGGTTTACGCTAAACATGCCCTCTGTTATAATTCAAATAATTCAATTGTATTTCAAATAATTCAATTTTAGACTCATCCATCCAAAGCACATTATTCCAGAAGTCCTGGCCTTTGTCTATGTGTTCTTTGGCATACTCCAGTCTTGCACACCTCCCATGATAATTAAAGTTGTGCAGTCTCTTTCTGATTGTAGATGCATGCACTTTGACATCAACTGTAGCAAGAGCTTGCTGTGGGTCCTGTGATGACATTTTAGGGTCTGCAAGCATCTTGCGGTCTGCTCTTGCTCTGAACTTGCTTAGACGTGACCTGACCTGGCTATGTTGGCAGTTGTTTTAAATGTTCCCCATTTGTAAAAGATTATCCGGACAGTGGAATGGCTGATTACAAATTCTTTTGAGATCTTTTTATATCCTTTACCAGACTCATAAGCATCTACAATCTTCTTTCTGAAGGCCTCGGAGAGCTCTTTGGATCTCACCATGGTGATACCTCTCACAAGGCAAGCCTCTTTCAAAATGCTCTGTCACAATGTTCTAATCATTTGCACCTGATGTGATATACACCTGTAGGTAATTTTAGCCATTTTAAATATGAATAAATGTGGGGGTGTCCTAACTTTTTCCTCATGAAATTGCATTTTTTTCATTAAATTACATTTTACAGATCATTTTAAAAATACTTTTCTTTGGTTTTAGCCTATTTGTTTAGTTATATTACTTGAATCTCCCA
>RJVU01057109.1:2788892-2799813 GCA_003731715.1 Anabarilius grahami | reverse complement strand
TGGGGTGTCCTAATTTTTTCACATGACTGTATATATATTATATATATATATATATATATATATACACACACACAGTTTTTTTTACATTCTTAGTGTAATGTAATACCTTACTATAATATTTTTGAGGTTTTGTTACAGTAAAAAATGCAGTTATTAAGATGCTGCTCTGATTTACTGCATAAATTTATTATAGTATTAAAATATTTTTATCTTCTAGTGATGATAATGAGATTTTTTTGCATTGTAGTATAAGACAATTTTTCTTATTTTATGAAAATGGAACACTGAAACAGTTCTAAAATGTGCATTGCTTTCATTAAAGCTGCAGTCCGTAAGATTTGCCTCTTTGTCGCCATTTCTGTTTGAAACCTGCAATTGCAGTTATATGCGGAATAATTATCATTACGTGGGTTGTGCATCGGCATGACTCCGTGCGGATGAATCTAATGTTTGCTGTCAGTCACCACACTGGTGTAGATACTGTACTTCGGAAACACAGATTCTACGTCTTGGAAGTATGACCAAAATAAGAATTTTCACTGGAAAATATCATCTGAACAAGTAAGTAACATGTCTGCAACTTTTGATCTGACCAAATAAGGAAAAAAGCTTTAGGCCTACAATAAATTGCGCTGCCAATGGTGAATAAATCTAACGATAGCTTAGCTCGGATCATGCCAAACTGTGCAAATTATCATTACTGTTATACTTTGTTCTCAAATTGTTAATGTTAACAACATCAGCATTGCGTGACTATGTGTATTCAGTGTGTATTAGCGTTACCTGTAGATTTCAATTTCTGTTGCCACTCCGGAGTCCGAAGTCTTTTGCTTTTGACTACGGGTGAATCTCCAGTTGTCACTGATGATTGTCATTTGGACCTTTCTGGATTACAATCCGCCATCAAAATGATAAATTTAATTATTTCAGCTGCTGTGAGAAAAGGCTATAAATGATCCGCTACCAGCAGCATCCTCGCATGATATGGCTCCTGGGACTCCTTCCTTTCTGTTTACAAATGTGACGTAATGAAGCAAAGACAAATGGCTGCATGCTTGAATTTCCCGCAGAAACCCACCAGTACCGATTTCATTAGAAAACATTATTACAAGCTTACCGTTGTGAATCGAGCTAAAATAAGGAGATCGTTTTGAACACTGGCTGGTTATGTACTTGCTCAAAAATTGATTTTGGATAATTTTTAAACAAAAAAGTTACGGACTGCAGCTTTAAGGAAAATACATTTTGAATTTTTTCATTAAATATGACTGGGGCATGTGCTTGACAAGTACATATAATCCAAATGTTTGTTACATAATTAAAAAACACTGAAAACAAATAATTTTGTACTGTGTATTTTGTGAGGTTAAGACAGATTTATGTATTGTTTTCTCTTTCAGTGTAGTTACAATTGAGTAGTTTCTGTATATATAAAATTGTGATTTTTAGCCCTGTTTGGCCATCCAGTCCTGAGTGGATCTAACAATTTGGGTCACAGTTCTGGGTTTATTACTATAATTTTTTTCTCTTCTCTGTCTGTGGCAGATGTAACTGGTCAGGGTTTTGGCCCTCAGGCTGCTGAGAGTGTGTTAACCAAGAGAACATAGTATTGTGGCCTGATTACACACCTGCCAACCCTGTGGCCATGTTTGCATTGGGTTGGCAAGGACTCTCTCATACACAACCACACTGAAATGGCAAACACACTTGTTAAATCCCTGCCAGGGGGCTCAGTCTCTTTTTGGTAATTGAGTCTTTTAGGAGGGTAAATGAAACAACACCTCCTCTGCAAAATTAGCACCTCCCATTTCTCTAGCCCTTCCTACTGCTGTCTCATCTCTCCAGACAGACACACAGAGGACTCATGCAGTTAAACTCACTCCATTTCACTATACAGGTTGCTGTATACGTACCTTATTTTTCATCCTCATTGTCTGTGATCTGTGATACACACATACACACTCTATCTATCTATCTATCTATCTATCTATCTATCTATCTATCTATCTATCTATCTATCTATCTATCTATCTATCTATCTATCTATCTATCTATCTATCTATCTATCTATCTATCTATCTATCTATCTATCTATCTATCTATCTATCGTTGACGACGTATGTGTGCCCTCATTGGTACTCCTGTCCTGCAGATGTCGCTCTAGTGTGTTGTAAATTACTCATAGAGCGAGACAGAGGGCTGGACTGACTGGAACACAACGGGAGTTTGTGCTCTACTGAGTTTTGGCAATGAGAGTGAGACAGTCAGTCTAGACGCTCTTGACAGCCTCGTCTGGAGGAGAGACACTTTCCTCTGCGGCTCTGTCACCATCACGACGATACATTTACAAACGTAAGCCATTTCTATCTATCATATGGAGTTATTTGATGATGGCCCGGAGTGGTTCGAGAGAGTAAATGTGCTGCATTTCTGCAAGGAAAAAGCAATTGAAGTTGTTGCAGACAGTCGCAATGGAAAAGACACTATGCGCGTTCACGTTCTTAAAGGAACCGTCGCTTATTAATCAATGCTGCATAAATGTTTAGGACATTTACGACTACGGTGTTCTTAGGTTAAATGAGCGTTAAATAACGGGGCTGTGCGCTTATAAAACTTTCTGGTCTCAAATCAGGATTTTATTTTTATTTGCTGCAAAGTCAGGACTTTAGTATATTCGTCTTATTAAAAGTTTCTGTAGAGAAGGTAAACATTATGTACTTAGAAATATAAGCTCTTTGCGACAGTTTACCGTCAGTTTGTGTTATGCAATAGAAATATCAGGATGTTGTTTCTGCATTGTTTTTATAGTTTTGTTGTGAGAGGGGTAATAAGGCTCTGTAACAGTATTCACTTTTATGCAATGTAATGCGACAAAAATACTGACATACACAAACACACACACACACACACACACACACACAAAGCAAAATAAGATAAAACCTGAAGCTTTGCTTTCGAAATGTTTATTTTATATTATTATTACAGGGTTGTGCCTTTTTGGCATGTAATGGAGCTCTTACACTGTTATTCCCTTATAGGCGTATATAACAACCTCAGGGCCAGTTTGAAGACTCATAACTCATCATGTCTGAAAGAGAGAGAGAGAGAGAGAGAGAGAGAGAGAGAGGTGAATCAGAGACCACGGCTGCAATCTCTTTCTGTCAGTCTCGCACAGATGCATAATTTAGCCCATACTAGTACCTTAAATGTGGCTCGACAGTAATTTTTGGAAAAACTTCCTCTTTCTCTTTCCCGGGGTCATTTTGCATGGCTGAAGTAACATAAAGTGGCATTATATGGTGCCCCGGGCCCCAGATTCCCTCATTTGTTTCTAGTGATGCACACAGACCTACGCCATAACATGGATGTGGCTTTGTTCCGAAAACTAGAGAGCTTCCTGAGTAGGCAGTATTTTAAAGCAGCATGGGGACAGTGCTGGTACAAAAAGTGATGCTGCCTTTGTAGCCAGTAGACAGCAAGACAGCTGGTTTTGGAACAGAACCTATGCTTTACCTTTCATCTGCCAAATTAAGTGATACTCCATGCTGACTTCTCTACTTTCTGTCTCACTCAATGTCCATTTCATTCCACCTTTGTTAAATACCCGGCAAAAAGTACATTATGGAAACTCTTGGTCTTGTTTAGTCCTGTAGAGCATAGGTTCCTAAACTGGGGTACGTGTACCCCTGGGCGGTACGTAAGGTGACAGGGAATACATGAACAAAATGCTGAGTTTTGCCGTTCATTTAATTCTACCCCACCTTAAAGGGTTAGTTCACCCAAAAATGAAAATATTGTCATTTATTACTCACCCTCATGCCGTTCCACACCCGTAAGATCTTCATTAATATTCGGAACACAAATTAAGATATTTTTGATGAAATCCGATGGCTCAGTGAGCCCTGCAGAGCCAGCAATGACATTTCCTCTCTCAAGATCTCAAGACGAGAATATTTTTGGTGAAGCAGTGTTTTGAAATCGGCCATTACTATATAAGTCCTTATTTTGTTTTTTTGGCGCACCAAAAATATTCACATCGCTTTATAATATTAATATTGAACCACTGTACACACTTGAACTGATTTAAATATGTTTTTAGTACATTAATGGATCTTGAGAGAGGAAATGTCATTGCTCCCTATGCAGGCCTCGCTGAGTCATCGGATTTCATCAAAAATATCTTAATTTGTGTTCCGAAGATTAACGAAGGTCTTACGGCTGTGGAACGGCATGAGGGTGAGTTATAAATGACATTATTTTAATTTTTGGGTGAACGAACCCTTTAAAATAACATTAAAACTGAGCATACTGTATATTTCTAACAGGCAAAATGACACTTCTAGAGTAAAAACATGAAAATGGTAGTGCCGTAAAAGGTCAAATACATGACATTCAATCAAATTACCTCTTCTTTTGCGGTCAAAACTGATGGATGGATATGATAGGTTGCGTGCTGAATATGCTGCCTTAGCAAATCGTGCTACATTACTGCCGTTCTTGACAATGTACCTTTGTAAAAGTAGGGTTTAAAGGGTTAGTTCACCCAAAAATGAAAATTATGTCATTAATGACTCACCCTCATGTCGTTCCACACCCGTAAGACCTCCGTTCATCTTCGGAACACAGTTTAAGATATTTTAGATTTAGTCCGAGAGCTTTCTGTCCCTCCATTGAAAGTGTATGTACGGTATACTGTCCATGTCCAGAAAGGTAATAAAAACATCATCAAAGTAGTCCATGTGACATCAGTGGGTTAGTTAGAAGTTTTTGAAGCATCGAAAATACATTTTGGTCCAAAAATAACAAAAACTACGACTTTATTCAGCATTGTCTTCTCTTCCGGGTCTGTGTATATCCACAGTGACGCTGCTTCTTCTTCTTCTACGGCGGTTGGCATCCAGCTTATTGGTGCATTACCGCCCCCTTCTGCTCCGGACAGTGACGCGATTAGGACATCCGCGACATGCACACCTACGCACCATTTTAAAAAATATAGCAATACCAAAATACAAACAATGTAGAATAGCTTGAATACAGTGTGCGTCTGTAAACGAAGTTCGGGCGCACTACATAACACGTCATCAGCGTCACTGTCCGGAGCAGAAGGGGGCGGTAATGCACCAATAAGCTGGATGCCAACCGCCGTAGAAGAAGAAGAAGCAGCGTCACTGTGGATATACACAGACCCGGAAGAGAAGACAATGCTGAATAAAGTCGTAGTTTTTGTTATTTTTGGACCAAAATGTATTTTCGATGCTTTAAAAACTTCTAACTAACCCACTGATGTCACATGGACTACTTTGATGATGTTTTATTATCTTTCTGGACATGGACGGTGCACCGTACATACACTTTCAATGGAGGGACAGAAAGTTCTCGGACTAAATCTAAAATATCTTAAACTGTGTTCTGAAGATGAACGGAGGTCTTACGGGTGTGGAAAGACATGAGGGTGAGTAATAAATGACATAATTTTCATTTTTGGGTGAACTAACCCTCTAAGCACTTACATGCATAAAGAACAAATATAGACACAGACTGAGCATAGAGATCGATTTAAGACTCAAGCTCTCTTCGATACAGAAACATACCCTGTTTGAGCTCCTGTTTTTAGTGTTGATAAATTATATGAGCAAGAATGCAATTTTTTTCTGAATATATCCACATGATTGCAAATGTGATATTGATTTTATACAACAGTTCAACAAAAAAGGTAATATTAAGTAATGTAGGCTACATTTTAAACAGTATAGTTTGTTCTGTTTTGCAACAAAATAATAGTTCCAACAAAAGCCACAGTGTCTCTGCCGTGTTTCGTTAGTAAACGAATCTTGAACGAATAGGAGAGTCAGTGTGTCAATGACCTATTCATATACATACATGCCTCATTAGTGGCTGTTTCTATGGGCCACAATAGGCTTGTTCGAGCTCACGCTGCGCCGCACAGACCGATCGGCGGCTGACTTGAAGCAGTGCATGCCGGTAAGAAATTTTGTCCGACTTGAGACAGCGCCGACACCATGTGACTGTGACGTATGGCTTCAAAGTACCGCGAGAGCGATTCGAGATCAGCCGCCTGAGTTAGCCAGCGCAGTTTCTCAAGAGGAGCTGCACCAGCGCTGATGACGACACAGCTGTTCCACGATTGGCCAGATTCACCGCATGACAACGATCACGTGTGTTTCGTGTTTATTGTCACGCCTTCAGCTCCACTAATGCTCAAAAATCTGTGTTTTTATAACAGTTAAAGCTCTTTTCATGTAGTCGCGATGTTATATTGTGTCATGTTTATCAAAATAAAATGGATAAAAAACAAAGACCCCACTACATTGTTACTTAAATAACATATGCTTATGTTGAACTTTACTCTTGTAAAAACAGACGCTGTGAGCAGTACATAAAGTTTAGAATGAAAATGTCTCTGAAACATCAGTGTATTAGTCAAATATTGCATTTATTTCACTTCAGCTGTGATGTATGCAAACGCAGCGCGAGCGTCACTACGGGAAGCAGAAAGTGTCCGACTTCACGTCTCCGTTTTCAGCTCCTCCCCGCCTGCACACGGATACTCTCGCCGATCGGTTACATCCAGCCGCAGCCGATGTTGAACACACCTTATATGTAAGCCGTCTGCCATTTTGGAACTGTCAAAACAGAGGTCCATGAACATTGTCAACTTGCTCTCGAACGTCTGCAAAGTGCAACCATATGCATATATGTAGGGATGCACCGATAACTATACTAGTATCGGTATCGGCCCGATACCAAGCTCATGTACTTGTACTCGTAAAAATACCCCCGATACCAAAGACCGATACCTCACGTGACGTAACTGACAGAATTGTCCGTGCACACTCCGGTGGCAGCAGCAGAAACAATGTCAGCCTCAGAGGTTTGGAAATACTTCAAATTAATGATGACAACACACACATTGCGAACTGTATGTTTTCAATCACAATTCGTTATCGATTAGTGAAGGCGGGAAAGGCGGAATCGCGCTGAATGACACAGACCAGGAGCGCGCTCTCGCACACGCTCTCTCTCTTTATTGCGCGCGATCCCAGTTCTCTCATACAGCTCGCGATCGGTTCGCCTCGCGCCTGAATGGTCAAATGCACACATAGTTGTCAAAATGTTCATCGTGTGGAGTATCTCACGTAAGTACAGTCGGTTATGGCTTAAGTGGACGTAAACATTTGGGTGAAATGAAAATGTATGTGTCAGAAGGTCAGTTACCATGGATTCGGTCTTAAAGGGAAATGTATAGGTAAAGTATCGGTACTCGTACTCGGTCCTCAAAAAATGGTATCGGTGCATCCCTACATATATGAATATCTTAATCTGCAATAGACTTCAACAGATACTAACACAATACAACAAGATGAAGGCGTAAGCTAACTCAACATAAAAAAGTTACCATAGTGTAAGAAACCTGAAATATTGAGTTAATACATATTAAAAAAAACAAACCAACACATTCTCACCTCTGAAAGTTTATCCCATTTATTCAGGAATTTAATCTCGGTGGTTCCACAACCAGTAGCTGCGAAATGTTGTGGCATCATTGATTCTTAAGCCCAAAGTATATTTCACTTTTTATGCATACACGAGGGTCAACGTATAGTGCGCGTTATGCGAATTTTGTCATCAGACATTTTCGTTACTAAATGAATGGATGACTTGACTCACTCACTCTTTAAGACAGTGACTTCCCGCCACTTATTTGTGGTGTTTAATATTTAAAAGTTTTACTCAATTGAAATTTTTTTTATTTAAAACATTATCTCATAACAATATTTATGCCATTGTAATTGCATTCATGCCACCTCTGAGCAACATTAAACAGTGTAAAAAGATGGCTTTTGTTGATAATGATTTCATTTGATTAAAATTAACGATTTAGTTTAATTTATTGCTTTATTATAGTAATAATTAAATTAATGGAATTTTAAGAATTTAACATAAAACATGACACATATATTTAATAGGGTTAGAAAAACGTTGCCTTTTATAAAGGTAAAAAAAAAAATGCATCTGAAAATCTATTTAAGGGGGCAAATATATTCCCTGAATGGAAAAGTTGTGACTGCAGTCTAAGTGGAAGAGAGGGGGTACGCAGAAGGATGTTAAATGCCTCAGGGGGTACTCCACTCTAAAAAGTTTGGGAACCACTGCTGTAGAGTAATGACTCCTGTCATGCTGTCTGTACCTGTAGAAAGCTCCGCAAACATCTACAGAATTGTAATGGCTGCCATTCATAAAATTCTATTAATTTTCCACAATGGTCAATGGTTTGACAAATGCAATTTTCTTTCTACTGTTGATGTATTTTATATTGAAACAGAAAATGTGGTGGAACAGTTTACACTCCTGCCTGGAAAATGCAATGTGTTTGACTTGATTTTCTATTTTTAGTGTGATATGTTCTGGAGTTTATTTTTTAACAACAAATATTAATTTATTGAATATTTGGAATAAGTCTCGGCTATCAGTAAGAATCTTTTTAAAACATTTTAAGTTCTTTAAAGGGCATATTGCAGGTTAGAGCAATATCCACAAGTTTCCTACGCCCCATGAGGCCTTGCATCAAAAGTGGGAGTGTCTTCCGGTTCGAAGTAAACAAGCGGGATGTGACACTCATTCATTCAACTGTTGACAGACATTCAATAATTTACAACGACGATGATAAACTAACGAAAACACACTGATTCACGACCGCTGTTACTGAATACCAACCTATTCTGCACTGAGTCAACACAGAGCTCGGCGAACGACTCCCTCTCGTGACGTAAAATGACGCAACTCTGAAAAAAAGTGTTTTTTACAGAGACCGTCACTTTATCTACTAAACTCGTGCCCTTATGTCCTGCAAAACATTTTTAAATCCTGCAGTACCTTTTTATATGGTATTTTCGTACAAGGTTATATATTTCATCTAAATTTTTTTTTAACCTGCAATATGCACTTTAAAGCATTATTTCACTTCAGAATTCAAATTTCCTGATAATTTACTCACCCCCATGTTATCGAACATGTTTATGTCTTTCTTTCTTCAGTCAAAAAGAAATTATGGTTTTTGAGGAAAACATTTCAGGATTTTTCTTCATATAGTGGACTTCAACAGGGTTCAATGGGTTGAAGGTCCAAATTGCAGTTTCAATGCAGCTTAAAAGGATTCAACACAATCCCAGATGAGGAAGAAGGGTCGAAACGATAAGTAATTTTCTAAAAAAGAAAAAGAAAAAAGTATATACTTTTTAACCACAACTATAGCTATAGCTTTGCGCCACGCATGACGTAATCACGTTGGAAAGGTCACGCGTGACGTATAGGTGGAAGTATACCTTAATTTCTTTTAGACTGAAGAAAGAAAGACAGAAACATCTTGGATGACATGGGGGTGAGTAAATTATCAGGAAATTTTAATTCTGAAGTGAACTAATCCTTTATACATATGCAAATGCAGGACACTGAAAACGTAAGCTCATGCAAATAAGTTGGGCATTTCGCTACATTCCAAAGTTCAAGTTTGGTGAAATTTTACCTCCGAATTTGTATCACATGAAGATGTGTGTGACCAACAGACAAATGATACGTCACAGTGTGACCTTAAATTAAAAGATTTCAAACTTTAAATCTGCAGGTTGGCAGATTTGCAGTAGTTTGTGTATTTTGTACATTTTGTATTTTTATTATTGGTCATGTCAAATTTATGTTTTTAAAAAGGCATCATTCTCGTTCTTTGCAGTGTCCAGTGTGCTCAAAGTCTAGTGTGATCATGGCTTGATTCCGCAGATTTTCACCCAAAATTGGGGAATAAATTCCTAAAAAAAAATTCCACAGATTCCATCTGAGCCTGTGCATGAGCAAAGCCTGGATCACATCCTTCAGCTAATGTTGCTCCAGAGAGAGTCTTCTGCACTGATACGACTCGTATTATAAAGATAGTGCCGAGAGGATATGAAAATAAAGTTGTCCTCCCTGAAGGTTTGTTTTTTGTTGACCTGTCTGAAGTTGGCCCAGCTGTTTATGCTGGGTGCTGCAGTTTTTGTTGTTTGCTTTTGCATGAGTTTGTTTTTACATCTCAGTATTTTGCCAATGACCTTATATTGTTGCCATTGACCACAGCCGATTAAAAAAATTGCAGTCCAATTCGGAGCAAGTATTACACTGTAATCTGATGAATCCTACCACAAATATGTTGATAGCATGACTCACTTCTTCAGTATATTTATGGAGTCCATTCATGCTTATATACTGATACAGATATAATATGGCTGTTGGTTTATTTTTAGCAGGATTTCGTCTTTAATTTCATGTTGAAGATGCTATGAAATGGTTTGCAAATTCAGTTTTCTTTCTACCGTTGATGTGTTTTATATTGGAAACAAAAACATGGTGAAGGGCTTATTCTTTTTTTAGCCAGTAGCCTTTAGTTTACGTCACTGCCTGGCAAATGCAATGTGTGACTTGATTTTCTATTTTTAGTGTGATATGAGTAATTACAGCTGTAATTTTTTATCATTTCATTTGTTTTGTTATGTCCATTGATTAGACTGTCAAAAGTTACAACATTTGTATACAAAATTAATTTAAAGCATTTCTATTTTCAAGATAACTGTGGCATACTACTGGTTGAAATGTTTGTGATAGGTTAATGCCTACTGTTTCACTTGCTATTTTTAAGGAATAGTATTCAGTATGCAGTGATTACTGCACAGTATTCAGTAAATGGCAAGCTAGTGTTTCACTTTGAACAGCCCATTATTTGCTATTTGCTATTTCTAGTTATAAGGAGGGGGCATTCTCATTTTAGAGAGCATTTCATTGGAGAAAAAATGGTATATGCCTGTGAAAAGATGATGATGATGATTTAATTTTCCTAGAAGGGAAAGACTGTACATTGTAAAAATGTGTATAT
>RJVU01057109.1:2764817-2788826 GCA_003731715.1 Anabarilius grahami | reverse complement strand
GACTTGTACTAAAATCTACAAAGCTTCACTTTTGATTTCATGGGGTGTAATGTATCGAACAGAGCCAGCAAACTTATTGTGCTTATTGTGACTCATTCACATGCTTTCCATCAACAATCACTATATCATAATAGATGTCGTGCATAAATCTTCACTACTGTGGTGCTGGAGCATTAGGGAACAAGCCTGTTAGCAACAAGCCATCTATGTACTTGTTCCTAAGCTTGGGAGACTGATTAGGGACTAACAGGCCGCTGTTTTTCCTCTTCTTCCTTCTCGATCTTTATTTTTAGCCATCTTAGGCACCCTTCCCAGTCTACCCAGGGAGTCTCTCTGTTCTAGCTCAGGCTAAGACTCCAAATTCACCAGGTTTTAGCATCTACGGCATCTACAAGGAAGAGAAAAAGGGCTTTTCTGTCTTTCTGCAGGTTTCTCTTAGCTGCCTTTGAAGAAGCTCAGTTTTATTCATGTATGCCCCATAAATATTGATCAGAGTCCTGGTTCAACGCATCTTTTTGCTTTGAGGGCTTATTGATGGATTAGTTTCCTGCAGGAATAATTCATTGGGCAGGAAGAGGGAGTGTTAGGGACAGAGTTTGATTTCGAAGTCTTTATTCAAGGCCTGACTCAAGCCTGTGAGGATGCACAACACTGGAAAGAAAGCCAAGGTCTTTATTTTTCAACCTTAAAATTTTTTGGAAAAAATTAAAGACTTTTAATTGAACAGATTTGCACCAGCAGTACAGTTTACAGCGGTTATAATATTATTTTATGATATACTTATTGTAGATTTTACTTAAAGGTGCCGTAGAACGTGTTTTCAAAAGATGTAATATAAGTCTAAGGATGTGTCTGTGAAGTTTCAGCTCAAAATACCCCATAGATTTTTTTAAATTCATTTTTTTAACTGCCTATTTAGGGGCATCATTAAATATGCGCCGATTCAGGCTGCGGCCCCTTTAAATTCTCGTGCTCCACGCCCCCGGAGCTCGTGCTTGCCTTAAACAGCATAAACAAAGTTCACACAGCTAATATAACCCTCAAAATGGATCTTTACAAAGTGTTCGTCATGCAGCATGTCTAATCGCGTAAGTACAGTGTTGATTTGGATGTTTACATTTGGTTATGAATGAGTTTGATAGTATGCTCCGTGGCTAACGGCTAATGCTACACTGTTGGAGAGATTTATAAAGAATGAAGTTGTGTTTATGAATTAAACAGACTGCAAGTGTTTAAAAATGAAAATAACGATGGCTCTCTTGTCTCCGTGAATACAGTAATAAACGATAGTAATTTTAACCACATTTAACAGTACATTAGCAACATGCTAACGAAACATTTAGAAAGACAATTTACAAATATCACTAAAAATATCATGTTATCATGGATCAAGTCAGTTATTATTGCTCCATCTGCCATTTTTCGCTATTGTCCTTGCTTGCTTACCTAGTCTGATGATTCAGCTGTGCACAGATCCAGACGTTAATACTGTCTGCCCTTGTGTAATGCCTTGAACATGAGCTGGTATATGCAAATATTGGGGGCGTACATATTAATGATCTCGACTGTTGCTTCACAGTCGGTGTTATGTTGAGATTCGCCTGTTCTTCGGAGGTCTTTTAAACAAATGAAATTTATATAAGAAGGAAGAAACAATGGTGTTTGAGACTCACTGTATGTCATTTCCATGTACTGAACTCTTGTTATTCAACTATGCCAAGGTAAATTCAATTTTTGATTCTAGGGCACCTTTAATTCAATCACACATCCAAAATGCAGAGCAAGTGAAAGATCAGAATAAAATATTATATGTTAAGAAAGTGTTGATGCATATCTAGCCAACATATTTATTCATGGAGATTAAATCCAAGAACGCCCTCCTGCTTTCTCTTGTGTCCACTGAAGTGTAGTCTGTCCTCAGCCGTGTCTCTGATGTCTTCCAGCTGAATGGCTCTTAAACCAGAATTATTAAATTCGTACACATCCCGTTGCCAATCTTTTCAGTTCCCCAGTGGAGAGGATCTGGAAACATCAGCTGTCACAAATCACATTCTTATACTATGCGCTAAGCATGTAGCACGTCAAAAATGACCTTTTCAGCCTCTAAATTAATCCAGTAGCGTAAAATACATTGTAACTGAATTTTCATTTTAAGAACATTTCCTTTCAATTGCTCATGCTAATGGGGTTAATATTAGCCAAAAAGCATGAATAATTGGACACTTTGAAAATGCCCAAGAAATAGCATAGCATTCAGGCACCTTTGGAGCTGTTTTCAACATACTAAAAATTGTAACCCAAAAACTCTTATTAGGGATGGGTCAGGATTGTCAGCTAGTCATCCAACAAGCGAATAGTTAAATAGTGAGGTCGACTAGGGAGTACATTCTTTTGTACGGAAGAACTTTAAAGCTAAAGTGTGTAATGTCTGGTCCCTTAGCATCACTCAATGCTAGCATGCTAAACCCCACCCTGAGACATTCTGTGCGCTTAAATTAATCTCCTTAAAAGCTCCAACACTCCAGCTATCAAAGCCTAAAGGCCTGTTCACACCAAAGCAAATGTTCTGACTGTAGGTGGCACTTAGGGGTATGAGAAAATATCGATGCACGTGAATATCACGATATTATGTTCTGCAATACTGTATCGATTCTCAAAAACACTGTATCAATATTAATGAATGTATTTGTTTGTTTGTTTACATCCAAGATTCGGGTCAGTGGCTTTGTGTTCGGTTTAAACCTGACTGCTAGATGGCAGTGTTATCTCAGTATGTGAACTGATGTGGAAAATCGCTAGGATTAGCATTAGCAAACCCAGCTCACAAGATGATAAACGACTGCTGAGAGCAGCGTTTTGATAGAATATGTAAATATGTACTGCATGCTTTCCTCTCAATAACGAAATAAACACACAAGCAGCAAGAAAGCATCTGATCATAGCAATGTGGACATGTTTGCACTAGCTCTGCAGTAAAGCACTTCAGTGAAAGGAATGTTTATTAATACAGCACTTTATACAATAGACTGCTTTAAAGCAGCAGCTTTACAGTATTAAAGGTGCTCTATGTAAGTTTTTGACTGTACTAAAGCATAAAAATACCATAATATATTTGCAGATATTTATTAAACATGCTGAGTTCACATACTCGTTTCTCTGAAAACTATTGCTACAGCCAGTTTTTACCTTGAAATTTGCGTTCCATGTCGGAATTTCTGTTTTTGTTGCAGTCTGGGCAAGACCGCACATTGCCAATTTACCCAAAAGTATTTCGCCACCCCGGGTTGCCAGTTGGCGGAAAACACATGCAGCGAATTGCAGCCATGGAAGCCAACGAACAAACTGGGTCAGAGATCGCAGATTCTACCCGACCTAAAAATCTCTATGAACGGGAGCATATTAAAACATGATATCAACTCATCATAAATCAATAAATCAACAAATTATCTTACAGTGTTAAGTCTCCTCGCCTTCCAATGTCAATTGAGCTCGCTCCTGTTGAGTGTCTTCAAACTGGCAACCCGCAAGAGCGTTGAGTCTGAGGAGGAGGGGCGGGGCAAACAATATTTTGAATTTGGACTGCAGTACCCATTTCAACCACTGGCTGTCATTCTTACATAGAGCACCTTTAAATATAAAAATAAAACAGTTATGTAGTCATGGATTGGACTATGTACTTTCTGCTTAAGTATATACTTAATGAATCATGCAATCACGTTACTATTTTCCCTTTACTAAGATTGCACAAAATAGTGATTAGTGATACAAATGATAGGCCTACTGTTTTGATTCAATAAAATAAATGCTTTCCTTAGGTTTTATGCATATGGTGGTGTGTTCTTTATGACAGTTTTTTCCCTAAAATTAGATCTTCTTTCTAAAAAAACCCCCCAAAAATATCACAATATATCGCCTTTCTTAGAGTATCACAATATATCACAATATATTGTATCGTAACACATGTATCGTGGTGCATATCGTGTCGCCAGATTCTTGGCGAGCCCTAGTGGAGATTGTGGAAAAGCAGAAATACTGCAGTATATATGGGCCATATGTTTTTGGTTTACCAGTTTTCTTTGCAGTAAGATTAAAAATAATAATAAAAAAAACTGTCCCATTGATGGAATGCAAATGTTTGTGTAGGTCTGAACAGACGCATTAACAAATAATCATTCAAATTCAAATGTTTATCTCACTAAATTTTTGCACACAATATTCATCATGTGTAAATAGGCCTTAAAGGGTTAGTTTACCCAGAAATTAAAATTCTGTCATTAATTACTCACCCTCATGTCGTTCTACACCCATAAGACTTTCGTTCATCTTCGGAACACAAATTAAGATATTTTTGATAAAATCCGATGGCTTGTGAGGCCTGTAATCTTTTGTTTCGAATAAGTGGTTCGGAGCACTGCCAAAGTCACGTGAACCATTGAAATTTCCAAACACTTATGATGCAACAAAGTCTCGTTTACTGAAATCACTTGACTTTGGCAGTATGACATCATTTGATACACGCTCCAAACCACTGATTTGAAACAAAAGATTCGTAAAGCTTCAAAGCTTCATGAAGCAGTGTTTTGAAATCGCCCATCGCTAGATATTGTAGAATAAAGTTGTTCTTTTTTTTTTTTTTTTGGAGCACAAAAAGTATTCTCGTTGCTTCATAACATTAAGGTTGAACCATTGTAGTCACATGAACTGTTTTAAATATGATTTTAGTAGTTTGAAAGTCTAAGTTAACTTGCTTTCAATGCAGGTCTCACGAGCCATCAGATTTTATCAAAAATATCTTAATTTGTGTTCCAAAGATGAACGAAGGTCTTACGGGTGTGGAACGACATGAGAAATTAAACACAGAATTTTCATTTTTGGGTGAACTAACCCTTTAAGACTGGGAAGTGGCCATTATATTGCATCTTTCATCATGAGTTTTGAGTTTTAAAAATGGTTTGTCAGGGTAAAAATCTTTACTTTTAAAAACATGTAATTTTTCACATCCATATGTACCTTGCAAACTACAGATAATATACCGTTGGGGCACACAGCACTGATGTCGCATTGTCGCAGCCTAAAAATTGCACGTATGTTAGTTCGATCGCTCACACAAACACATAGAGTAAAAACATTCCTAACCCTGTCTCATGTCTGGTGAGGGCCTGTAATTTGATAGCCATGGTGTGATCAGTCTAGATGACTTTGCTGAGCCATGCAGACATCACTCAGCCAGCTGTGTTAGTGCAGCATTCATCAGCTGACCTGAGATCAGTCGTGGATGGTGGTGCTATGGCTATGGCAAAGATTGGGGTCAGGGATCCTGATTACAGTTCAGGAATGAGATGAGACTTGTACCTTAACTCTGACTGCTTGATGGCCAAACCTGGCAACAGATGCCACAAAACAGCATCGTGACATCATCAGTCATCGTGATCGGCTCCTTCCACCAGCTTCAGACTCATGTATGGTCATTTGTGCTGCTGCCACCTAACATGCCCATAAGTGGCGAGGCAGACTGCTCCTCGCCTGTAGCCTGCCCACGTCTCTCTCTCGCGGCCTCCCTCCCCCTCTTCTCTTCCTGGCTCGAGGAGAGAGAGCCGATAGAAGCCTGCATTCCTACAGCATAGCAGGAAAGCTTCCTGACACAGGCGGGGAATGCGTGACGTCCCTCTCCGACCGTACGGTCAAACTGCTATCGGGACAGCACTCACGCTGTGGCTTGTGTTCAGCCAAACTCGGTTGGCCTGAAGGGGAAAGGTCTCACAGTATAGTGCATGACACTCAGTACCCTTTGATCAACCAACCAGTGACTTTTTTATGGTTGTAATGATACCAACATTTTAGATGCTGATGAAAATTTTACAATTTTTGATCATTTAGATACCAAAGTAAGAATTACTATGCTAACCAATGTAAGTAAAAAGTCATTGAACAACTATTGAAGACAAGTAAACAGTCAGGATGTTAAGTTTGTGCTCTTAGAGAGTAGTTGTGTCGCAATATACCGGTATTGCCGATAACTGTGATTTTTCAAATGAATAGTACATGTATGGTAATATGGCACGTAAATTATCCAGCGCCAGAATCTGGTTGACATTCAGTACTGCACCTTAACGCTGGTTACTATCTGTCGTAAAACACAGGCAGACATTGACGCGTAAAATCATGTCATCTGATATGACAGATGAGACACTCTACCCGCAGTACAAGAAAGTTAGCTCACCAGTGTGTGACAAGTTTTTTTTGATTCCGCGAAAATGACTTGTTAATCAGCCCAGTCTGCAAGACTTGCCGATCAACAGTGAGCTCAAAAACCACCAACCTGTTCACCTACCTCCGCCTCCGTTATCTTACAGGTTTGGCTACTGTACAGAGAGTTGTAACGGTATGAGATTTCCACGGTATGATAACCGTCTTAGCAAATATCACGGTTTCACGGTATTCCGGTCTACGGTATTAAACAATTATTATTTTTATCAGTTAAAATGACCAAAAAAATTAATTAAAATGTTTGTTTTGTCTATTCGGATTTCAATAATCAAAAACAATCAAATAAATTTAATAAATCATTATGGATTAGATGAACAACTTTTATTTAATAATTTATTAAAATTCAGAAATTCCGGTTTGACTTAATTCTTCTGGCTTTTATTATTTATTACACATATTATCAAAAATGATGGTAATGAAATTCAATTTTTATCCTTAAGTTTTGGCAAAGTGGCAGAGATTTACTAAATTTAAAGACAAAAACTATATTCCTTAAATAATATTTAAATAAATTGCATTGTTATTATTATTATTATTTTGAGAAGTACATTCTATTTTACAATCATAATATATTTGTCAATTTCTTCGAGTTAAAAACCGGACTTTTATTTTGACGGGATGCAGTGAAGAGCTTTGAGTTTGTTTATTTGACAATGGTTTTTCTCAAATAAAATGATGAAATTCTCATTAAGCGCTATCTCAGAGCAACCTTGGATAGGTTTGTGTTCATGTCCTCGGATAACGAGACGGCAAACACTGAAAAAACAATAAGAGCGTCGCGCATACTTCAGTATGTAGTAACGTTACACGAAACGGCGCAGCTCATTCACACCGGCTGACACACAAAACAACCAAGATATATTTATACAGTAGTCTTTTTGCGCTTTAATATTCACAGACCCCTGCTAGACCATGTCGCGATTTGATTTATTCGCCCGCATACACTCGAGGACAACCCCGCGTTTGTTTTTCTATATTCCCAATACTGCAAATTGTAACTTATTTTTCAACGGGGGAAAGAGATTAGAGATAGAGATCTTCTGTCTCTGACATTGTCTGCTGTGTATGTGTGTGGATGGAGCAAATTTAGAGTGTAGTGAAGTGGAAAGTTGTTGTCTATGCGCAAGTGAGATTCTGCGTCTTATTTATTTATTTATTTTTTACAATACTGTAAATAAGCAAAATGTACACGATATGATAATAGTACGTTCATACCGTGATATACCGGTATATCGTTACAACCCCAACAGAGTGTAAGTTGCCGTTATTTTGCTAGTCCTGAAATGGGAAATGTTACATTAACGTGTTAACTAATTCTTCCCTTTGGGCTTTTAGTACAAAAGTGTGCTCGTTCGGATAAAAAATTATGGAATATCATGTTTACTTCAAATATATTTACAGAGAATTATTTTTACCCAAAATAGGACGATGTGAGCATTATGCAGTGCTAAACTCTAAAATGTAATTTGTTTCATTCATACTTAACGCTGGAGGGCGTCCTTGCACAGAAAGTCTACAAGTGAGACTCGTGAGTAATAAGTTCCAGGAAATCCCTAATATGGACAGACATCCAGCGATCGCTGTAGCTGAATAAAACACAGATAGAGACATTTTGACTGATTAAACTTGAAGAGAATTAACACACCATTGCAACAGTATTATGATTTATCTGTGTTCTTCAAGCCATCTCAGTTATTTTCATTAAGATAATGTATATAATGCAATGGCATTCGACATGGCTTTTATCACTGTATACTATATTTTAATTTCTGATTTCTGATGAATTATATAACTTTTATAACTGTTGGAAGCCAAAATCGAAAATAAAATTCAATAAATTTTCCAGCCCTAGTACACATTGTAAAATTTTTCTAAAAAAATTTCAGGGTAAAATCGTCTTTGATTACTTAGTGTGATTAGCGGTTGTTTCCTTTCCTTTGTGATGAATCTTACACCATGACCCTGTCCCAAATGGCACGCTTCATATGCACTTTAGGTCTTGTGGACTTAAGGCTGATTTATACTTCTGCGTCGAGTGTACGGCGTAGCACGCGTAGCCTACGACGTAGCCTGACGTGCACCTCTTCAAAAATGTAACAACGCGTCAATTCTACGCGGACCGCAAGCGCTGTGATTGGTTTGCTAGAACCCCTCCCTCGGGTCAAAAAACTGGCGCGGAGCACTCGGAGAAGAGCGACCACTTTCAACTTCACTATGAATGAAAAAACACTGTTTCAGACGACACATTAAGTCAAACTGCAACAAAAGTCATTACCTATTTGCCGCTTCTCTGCCGTTTCTGTTTGTAAGCTTCTCTGGCAACGTACATGACGAGATGCTGCTTCTTCGGCTTTTGTTTTGATACTCAACATTACCGCGGACACCTCCTAGTGGTCTGCTTGCACGTCGACGCGGACAACGACGCAGAAGTATAAATGAAAACAGACGCATAGCCTACGCCGCAGAGGCTCCGGCGCTGAAGTATAAATCAGCCTTTACAATGGCTGCGCGTGTCCGTTAAGTCCACAAGGCCGTAGGATGTCCCATTTGTCAATTTTAGGTTTCAGAAGGGTACACTCGAACACCCCGTTTGCAGTCGATACGCGATACGCCGAGCCTGCACTGGTGTGAGCTTCACAGCAGACTTCTTCCCGACAGTCAAAGCGGCGTTACGTCACTAAAGTGCCATAGGAAGGCCACGAGTGTTTAGGGTGCCATTTGGGACAGGGCCCACGTCTTTGTCCTAACCAAGTGAGCCATACATGTCCTGAAAAGTGAAGTCAAAACAATTTGATCGCCCCCTGGTGGCTGGGTGCAGTATAGGTCATGTAATTAAATGGGATGCGAGTCACTTTAGGTAGTTCTTATTACATAGATGTGATTCGTTTTTCCAATAAGATTGGTTTTAGTTAGTTATTTGATGCTATAAAAATGGTGTAATGTCATGATTGACAGCTGTGTTTGTGATTGAATCTGTGGGAGTGGGAGTATGTGCAAGACCTTGATACCTCGGCTCCACCTCAGGATCACTACTGCACAGACTCCGAATGACTTAATCAGTAAGGAAGCGGACATGCGCTGTCCATCTTTTTTTACAGTCTATGGCAGGGGTAGGCAAGTTCGGTCCTAGAGAGCCACTGTCCTGCAGAGTTTAGCTCCAACCCTAAAAAAAACACCTTCACCTGCCTTTAGCCTTAGTAATCCTGAAGAGCCTGAGTAGCTTGTTCAGGTGTGTTTGATTAAGGTTGGAGCTAAACTCTGCAGGACAGCGGCTCTCTAGGACCGAACTTGCCTACCCCTGGTCTATGGTCCTAGCCCAGGGCTCTGGCTAACCCTAATCAGACACACCTGCACAAGCTAATCAAGGTCTTCAGGATTACTAGAAGGTTACAAGCAGGTGAGTTAGATTGAGGTTGGCACTGATCTCTGCAGGAGAGTGGACCTTGAGTGCCAGAGTTTAGAAACCCTGTTCTAACAAAAAGCAACATGTGATAAAAGGTATCTCTTCCATGCTAATCAGAGTTTTGTACTAACCAGTGGTAAGTGCAAAACTACTGTAGTTGCTTTTTGCAATTTCACTCCAGGGAGCCCTTCACTGGAATCTCATTGGACTGAAGTACCGCTCATTATGTAGGTCCTATATTAAAGGTGCCCTAGAACCCTTTTTCACAAGATGTAATATAAGTCTAAGGTGTCCCCTGAATGTGTCTGTGAAGTTTCAGCTCAAAATACCCCATAGATTTTTTATTATTCAATTTTTTAACTGCCTATTTTGGGGCATAATTAAAAATGCGCCGACTCTGTGCCCCTTTAAATGCTTGCGCTCCCCGACCAAAAGCTTGCAACTCTATAATACATTGCATAAACAAAGTTCACACAGCTAATATAACCCTCAAAATGGATCTTTACAAAGTGTTCATCATGCAGCATATCAGATCATGTAAGTATAGAATTTATTTAGGTGTTTACACTTGATTCTGAATGAGTTTGATATATGCTGCGGCTAATGGGGCTAAAGCTAACGTTACACACTGTTGGAGAGATTTATAAAGAATGATGTTGTGTTTATAAATTATACAGACTGCAAGTGTTTAATAATGAAAATAACGACATGGCTCTGGTCTCCATGAATGCAGTAAGAAACAATGGCAACTTTTACCACATTTAACAGTACATTAGCAACATGCTAATGAAACATTTAGAAAGACAATTTACAAATATCACTAAAAATAACATGAAATCATGGATCATTTCAGTTATTATTGCTCCATCTGCCATTTTTCGCTATTGTCCTTGCTTGCTTACCTGCATAAAGTCTGTTTATTCGGCTCTGTGCTGCTCCAGACGTTAATACTGCCTTGTCTAATGCCTTGAACATGGGCTGGCATATGCAAATGTTGGGGTGTACATATTAATGATCCCGACTGTTGCGTCACAGTCGGTGTTATGTTAAGATTCACCTGTTCTTCAGAGTTCTTCAGAGGGAAACAATGGCGTTTGAGACTCACTGTATGTCATTTCCATTTACAGAACTCTAATTATTTAACTATGCCGAGGTAAATTTCAATTTTCAATTCTAGGGCACCTTTAAGGCTGCGTCCAAAATTGCATACTCTTTGAGTACTTCTTTTGAATAAGTAATTTCTTCATGACTGCTAAAAAAGTAGTGTAGTGGGATAGTAAAGTGTTCATTAGATTCTTGCCGGACTTAGTAGGCCATCCGGGTACTTTTATCCTACTGTTCTTTGAATACTGTGAGTTCGGACATACTACTCATTTCAAGTATTGCTTTTTGCCTGCTATATAGTAGAGAAGTATGTAGAAGCATGTGGATGAAGGTCCGTAGTAATAAAACACTGAGTTCCTTCAGTATATTTAATAAATGTGTTGTTTCAGTTTTACTCCAGTTTGATTTTGCCGCCGCCATTTTGCATTCTGCATGACGACCCCTGTCCTCTTGACATGATGATGTAAATGCAAAGTAATTGGTTTAACGCGTTTACATGGCAGAATTTTTTATTTTGTTCAGTTTATAGAAAGGTTTAACCCCCCCCCATAACAATTTCATTCGGTTTGGGCATTTTTGTTCCGATTGAGGTGTTTATATGGAGCATTTTCATTCGGATTGGACTTTAAACTGATTACACCTACTGTAAACGGAGAAAACCTGTTCTGATTGCCTGTTTTTATGATGGATTGTATTGCATTACACCCCATTTTCCAAACAAAAAGACAAACTCCGCTCAACTTGTTGCATCAGAAGTAGTCACTGTTGCTCATGCCGCTCAGTCACCAGTTCTTGAAAATTATTTCTGGTCACTTTGTCGCTACAAATTGCTTTCAGTGTGAACACACCTTAATATAAGTAAAATCTACTGTCAAAAGTTGTAAATAATTTGTAGTTATTAAGATTTTCTTAAAGTTTGGAAAGAAACCTTATGCTCACCAAGGATGCATTTATTTGATCAAAAATACAGTAAAAAACTGTATTACTGTGAAATATTACAATTTAAAAGAACTGTTTTTGTGCAAACCGTGATACTTTTATCTTACGATTTATTGATGAACAGAAAGTTAAAAAAAACTTTTGTTTGTTTTACTGTAATAGAACACAGTTTCTTTTAAATTGTAATAATATTTCACAAATATACTTTTACTATACTGTATTTTTGATCAAATAATTTCCACATTGATAAGCATAAGAGACTTTTTTTCAAAAACATAAAAAAATCTGAATCCATGACAAGTAGTGTAAATGGGGTCAAATTTGAATTTATGATTCACCCATGAAATTGAATCTTGTATTTTGAAGCACATCATAGCTACATGCTTTCAGTATTTCTAGCTATAGCCCTCAGTACAGACCATCTTTGTGTCTCATACCACAAATTAAGCCTTTGTCTTTTCGTAGCGTTGTCTGTCTTCTGCCAGTGCTGCCAAGCTCTGGCTAGCTCTTGCGGAACATATTGCATGGACATGCCCCAAGTTAGCGCCTGTGGGACATGATTTCTGATAGAAAGTCCAGATGGAGACGCTTCAGGCCTGTGTAGCGTTTTTTTTAATCCCCTCCCGGGGCAAAGCCTATGACCCAGGCCATACCCCTCTGGTGCGCCTTCTCAGAGGACAGACTTATATGTTGAGCCAATGTGGTGGTGTTAGTTAGTATGAACCGCACAAGGCTGCTTGGCAGACTTGCGCTGATCTTACGGGTGCAGCACATTAGACGATTTCTTCCTCTGCCTTATTTGAGAGGGGTGACCTCTAAACCATGTGCTAGATGACTTCTTACAGAGGCGTTTGGGTGAAAATGGTTGCAAAATCTTTAAATAGCAATACGTAAATGCTAACACACATTTATGCTCCCTGTGTCTCTCTCTTACACACACACACCCCTCACCTTTCCTGTGTGAAAACTGTGCTATAAATGTTCGCTGGTGCTGTGGCAGACTCTGTCTGCAGTTGGCATGGTTTCAATTGAGATCTGTGTGTGTGTCTGTACGAACGGAACGGAACAGAACAGCACTGTACAAGCCCTCATTCTTTAGATTGTACTGCACGTACAGCTGTGGCTTGTGTCTCTCGTCATCTGTTAACACAGGGCGTCTTTAGAAAGAGGCTGCATGCTCCGGAACATTGTGAGTACAATCAGATGCATTCAGGAACTGAGAAACAGAACAGGCTAATCTTAAAAACACTTTAGCTAAAAGAATGTAGTTTTAAATGTCAAAACTCACCATGTTTAAGCAGATGGGGCTTTTATGATAAAATAAATAAATAAAACATCTGTTTTGTATTCTATGCTTTTAAGAGAAATTGCTTGAAGTTTGCTTAACCTCACAGGATGTAGGATAGTACATGCTGTCCTTTTTTTTTCTTCACTTACGAATGAAGTGATGAGGTCCATTGAGGGATGGATGGATGTTATCAGTCCTCACTAGAGCTCTCTTTCAGAAACCTGGTGGGCTGCCTACCTAGGGTGTGTCTCAATCTGTTCCCTAGTTCATAAGTGAGTACATTGCTCAGGGAGTCAGACATTTCTAAGGCTGTCCTATAGAATATAATAATATAATTGATTTTTAGCAATTACCTATAAACCGTTAAAGACAGACCTACAGTGAGCTATACGAGATTAATCGATAAAAAAAAAATAAAAAAATTTGTAACTTTAAAGGGTTAGTTCACCCAAAAATGAATATTCTGTTTTTAATTACTCACCCTCATTTCGTTCCACACCCGTAAGACCTTCTTTCATCTTCGGAACACAAATGAAGATATTTTTGATAAAATCTGATGGCTCGGTGAGGCCTCCATTGCGAGCAAGATAACGAACACTTTCAAATGCCCAGAAAGCTACTAAAGACATATTTAAAACAGTTAATGTGACCACAGTGGTTCAATTTTAATGTTATGAAGCAACGAGAATACTTTTTGTGTGCAAAAAATAATAATAAAAAAATAATAATAATGAGTTTATTCAACAATATCTAGTGATGGGCGATTTCAAAACACTGCTTCATGAAGCTGCGAAGCTTTACGAATCTTTTGTTTTGAATCTGTGGTTCAGAGCGCCCCCCAGTGGTGCACCATTGAAATTTCAAAACACTCATGACATAACGAAGCCTCGTTTACTGAAATCACGTGACTTTGGCAGTTTGATACACGCTCCGAACCACTGATTCGAAATGAAAGATTCGTAAAGCTTCGAAGCTTCATGAAGCAGTGTTTTTTTAAAATCGCCCATCACTAGATATTGTTGAATAAAGTCGTTATTTTACTGTTTTTGCCGCACTTAAAGTATTCTCGTCACTTCATAACATTGAACCACTGTAGTCACATTAACTGTTTTAAATATGTCTTTAGTATCTTTCTGGGCATCTGAAAGTGTTAATTATCTCGCTGGCAATGCAGGCCTCACTGAGCCATCGGATTTTATCAAAAATATCTTAATTTGTGTTCCGAAGATGAATGAAGGTCTTACAGGTGTGGAACGACATGAGAGTGAGTAAGTTTAATTAATACTGTCAAGATTAGTTAGTATTACATTAGTTAGCGTAGTATAGTTTTTGCTGAGAATTATATTTTAGAATAATTTTTTGCTTTAAAGCAATGTTTGTAATGTTGTGATTTGCCAATCATAAATATCTTTTAATTACTCTTTTAATTTTAAAATTAACAACATATTTGNTAGATATTGTTGAATGAAGTCGTTATTTTATTGTTTTTGCCGCACTTAAAGTATTCTCGTCACTTCATAACATTGAACCACTGTAGTCACATTAACTGTTTTAAATATGTCTTTAGTAGCTTTCTGGGCATCTGAAAGTGTTAATTATCTCGCTGGCAATGCAGGCCTCACTGAGCCATCGGATTTTATCAAAAATATCTTAATTTGTGTTCCGAAGATGAATGAAGGTCTTACAGGTGTGGAACGACATGAGGGTGAGTAATTAATGACAGAATTAACATTTTTGGGTGAACTAACCCTTTAAGAATCAAAGTAAGTTTAATTAATACTGTCAAGATTAGTTAGTATTACATTAGTTAGCGTAGTATAGTTTTAAATAGTTTTTGCTGAGAATTATTTTTTAGAATAATTTTTTGCTTTAAAGCAATGTTTGTAATGTTGTGATTTGTCAATCATGAATATCTTTTAATTACTCTTTTAATTTTAAAATTTTAACAACATATTTGTGCATTTTGCAGTTTTATGCTTAGTGTCAAGCTGTTAGAGAATCTTTCTCAAACAAGAATGTTGATGTTTGTAGCTAGCTACCTGAATAAGTTTAACAACATTTAAATCTATTGCTCCCTTGAGTACTGAGGTTTGTAACATCACAGTAACGCAAGAGTGCACATTAAGTATGTACAACAGGAATTTTAGGAACTGAAATTGCTCTTATAATGCTCGAACCAAGCAATTGAGTATGTGTTTGTGAACTTTTGTAATGTCAAATGTGACTCTGTAATGTCAGGCCCACCCATCTTTGTGTCTAAACTTGGGCCTTTTAGGACACACGTTTAGAATTTAGTTTTGTTTCTCTATTGTACTCATACATCAGACGCGTAGACAGAACAGACATGGTTTAATTCACCACATGGCCTTTGAAGTCGAATGTTTAGTCTGCCAACAGATTGTGTGTGTGTCGAGGTATGTGGAGATGAGATAGCAATCTCCCCCCACATGCACGGTCAATGTAATGCCTTGTCTGTCCTGCTGGAGAGCGCGTGCCCTGCGTGTGACCTCTGTCCTGAGACACACACACACACACACACACACTTCTGAAGAGCAGTCAATGACCCTGTCGTCTAGACACTGTTAGTGCTACCATAAGAACCATTGATTGGGTGGAAGCTGACACTTCCAGCATTGCTGAGAGAGAGTGTTACTGACAGAGAGTATGGACCCTCCCCCCACTCCAGCATTAATGTCAGGGCATTTTTGCTGTCCACACCGCCATGAACGCACACACACGTCCATAGTGACCTGCCAGGATGTTTTTCTCCAGTCCCCTATGGAGTGCTGTGGTACTTAAGCCCCAAAGTCTACTTCGTTTTTAGACGTGTACAGTTGAACACGTAGCCTTTCAAAGTAGCTATACTCCATTTGATAGCGTGCACGAATGCAGGCGGTCGACAAATGCGCTCTACAAAGTTTCATCTTTGTCCAGTGTTGGCACTATTTTTCTCCAGAAGTTATGTACTCTTTTTAAACAAAGGTTCCGGCTGTCTCATAACCCCCTCATACAAGCTCTTGTCAGTGCTGGCGTCTGTTGTTGTTGCAGTCTCTGGTATTTTGTTTTTGTTCTTGTTGTTCTTCCGTCTCTTTAGTTTAGTTTTCTAATGTGAAACAATGGCCTGGGCCAGTATTGCCACTTTGTGGAAAACTGATTTGTGCAAAACACATTCAGTGCTCATGCGAGACGTGCGCATACAAAGTACAAAGTAAAAACACACTGCGTGGAATACTGTATTCAAATGCACGCTTCCACAAAGCACAGTATGACTTTCTATTTTAATGAATTAATGAATTAATTCTTTCTTGAGTCAATATTTGATTGGATTGTTAAATGTTGTTTTTGTTTTTTTTTACACAACATTTCTTGTAAATTTGTGAGACAAGTATTTATTTTTAATATGACCTTCAGTACTTACAATTGCAATATGTATTGTGCAAAGTATGCAAAGTTTTAATTTGCAGTATGCACTAAATACCTGGATTTCATGCTACATTTGTGCAATACATGCTCGGTATTCAAATGAAACACACTGGAAAACTGTATCCTACAATGCTCAAAGCACAATATGACCTTCTATTTCAGTTTGAGGAATGAATCTGAAGTAATTTTGGGTTGTCAAACGATGGAAATTTTTTACACAAGTATTCAATACAATGAGACGTGGCTGCAAGTAGCATGTTTGAAACACTGGATATTGCATGCTATTTCACATGCTAGAAATAAAGCACGGTTTAATATGGTAAGCAATATGCTAGTATTCTGAACATAGTTTAAAATACTACACAAACTAGTTTTGGAGTATGCAGCATGTATTAACCGGATGACCTTCTAAAGTACATGCGCTCAACCTTCTATCTCCAGTGTGACCAATGAACCAAAAGCAATATCATGTTTGTTTTCTTTTCGATTCATTATTTGATCAAACTGCCATGAGTTAAGATACACACACACAAAATTTCTATTAAACATTAGACAACAATTTTTTAAATGTTTATTGCTGCATACTGTTTCACATACTGTTTTTAAAATAGTAGGCAGTACACAGTATATAGAGTGCAGTATGAAGTAAGTACTACACTAGTATTCCATTCCCAACATTCTTTGACTTTATCAAGGTTTATTGTGTCCCTTTGTGTGTATCCAAGCGCTTGGCATCCTCACACCTCTGTTTCTCTCTTTTTAATATCGCCTCCCTTTATTCATTATAGTCTGGCACCCTCGGTACCAAACGAGACGTTAATGTGCTTGTGCCCTTTCCATGCACTCTCTCTGGCTCTCTCTTGTCTTCTCTCTGCCCCAAAAGACGGACTCTCAGCTGACACCTGAGGGGCCATAGGAAGGTCACAGACACCTCATGTCTTCATGCACTAGACAAACACACATTCTGTCATTTTCTGTCTAGACTATTATTTTAGCACATATCTATCCTGCTATTGTTTTGTATTTTTTTCTGAGATGGATTTAAGGGTAGTTCACCCAAACATGAATATTCTGTCATCATTTACTCACCTTCTTGTCATTCCAAACATGAATTACTTTCTTTTGTTTTTCATGGAACACAAAATTGTTATTTTCCATACAATGAAGATATATTTTGGCTGTCAAGCTCCAAAAACGGGGGAGAAAACAACAACCACAAAACGTCTCCTCATGTCTTCCACAGAAAATAAATAGGGTTTGTAACCAGAATTTTTTTATTTGGAGGTACTATTCCTTTAAGACAGAAACTGATAAAATAACCCCATCAGCAAGAATAGAAGGTCAATTAGAAAGGACGAAATGAAGCCCAGGTCTGCACTTCTCCAGCCAATAACGTCAACCAATGATCTGTGAAAGTTTCTGCTGCAGATATATAAGATCATGTTGTCTGGCTGTGCCCGATGCTTTGTATCAGCTGCATTTTTTTTAATTTTTATTTTTATTTTAAATCTGTCCTTTAGAAACAAGTACATTCTGATATAATCAGTAAACGAGGTATCAAGCTGAAACAGCTGCATTAGCATTTATCTGATATGCGATTCAGCTCCTGATATACTGATCTGACTCTCATCGTTTTGAGCTTAAAGTCCTCTGGAGTCATAATAAATGATCTATCAATGCTTGGGAACATTGTCTATTTTCTTTATTGCAATATGGGAGAGATTTAGATTGTGTGAACCTCCACAGTCCTCTCAGCCTTATATAACTAAATATAAAAAGTAGCAAAAAGTGCCATCATGGTCACAATGTATTACCATTTTTTTTTTAATATGTACCATGGTAATGTCATGGTGTTTTTTTGAAGTATCTTACAGTACAATTAGTGTTTTTAATTGCAAATACCTGGTGTCCAACAGTGTTTTGACAATGGTGGATGACAAAAATGTACAGCAATTTATTAAATTGCAAATAATTTTTTTAATCTGACATGAAATGTTTAAGAAAGTGCTATTTTTTATTAAAAGTATTATATTATATTCTAATATAATTATTATATTATATTGTATTATAACGGTTAGTTCCTGTCCTTGATCCTGTTTTGATCATGTAACAGTTCGTATATGTGGGAAGAAGGAGGCGGGAACCGGCGAATGTTCAAACAAAAACTTTAATATATAAATAAACCAACAAAACGAAAGTAATGCCTGCAGACCCTCGCGGACGTCTGCCGGCCACACAAACATAATATAACATAAAATAAAGTCCAGGCCTGGTCCTCTCTCGTCCTTCACTGTCGTCGCTCCTCCTTTTATGCTCCCGGAGCTCCTCCGTGAGGGACTCGAGGCCGGTGCGTCTCACAGGTGACGATCATTAACACTCGCGTCACCGGCCTCGCGCCGTTCCCTCACGGCTCTCGCCCGCCCTGCTCGTCACAGATCAATAGCTGTTTTATTCATGAAAAAAACACTGCTATGACCGCTTCAGCCAACGGTTCTGTGTGTCACTACACAACACCCTTTGCAACCACTCTTAGCAACGTAAACTGTTTGTTCTCAATTTATATTGTTCATTGAACCTTACTGTATTATGTAGAAGAGTATTGTGAGAAAGTATTACCTGCATTCAGATTTAGCATTTTCCTTCAGGTCAGTTCTATGTTCATAATAAAAAATATGCTTAAATGTCTGCTGCAATATCTTGTCCTTTTAACAGTTAAAGGTTTTTCCCGCTAGTCAAAGCATTTGTCAGTTGCGTCTTGTTCCGTGTTCACAACAATTCAGTCTTTTCAATATAAAAGTCTTTGCTACTGACTGACACACTCATACAGTCTTTGCCGCCATCTAATGGTGTAATAATGTAACTTCTGTTGCTGTTCACGGTCAGGGACCATTTTTTTCCGGCGAAAGGAAGGCTTTAGTGAAAATTTACTTCATGAAAGTTGCATTGATACATATTTTTTGGCTTTAATATTTGTATTGTGTGGTAACCATTTTATAAAAGCAATAAGTTACTCGAGGCTAGTGCTGTATCGTGCAATAAGCGGCTGAAGGGCATTGTTAGACACGATCTTGTACCTTATTGCTTGCATATTATATTATATAATATTATATTATCATATTATATTAAATTATATAAATTTTTTTAAACACTGTTGTCCAATATTTTGCTGTTTTTACTTAAATTTTTGTGTTGAACTGTGCTGGTTATTGAGTCACTTGCAGCTTCATATACAAAAACAACCAGTCTCTCGCCTGTCACAAATCGTGAAGCCTTGTTCAGTACATTTTTGTGTTTTAATACAAGGAATATTTCAGGAAGGGAAAAAAGGGGGAAAAAGGGAAAAAATATGTTCTGGAAAAAAAAAAACACTTAGATATCCTAGATAAAATTAATGTTTTTTAAAGTCAGTCTTTACATGTTTTATTTGATAGACTGTTTGTACTCCTTGAATCGTCCCTGTCGCTTACATCACTGAGGGTCAGAATATTGTACTTCAGTTCAACTTAAATCACAAATTTTTTCCCGTTCCCAATAAAGTTACCGGCCAACATAGCCAACTTATTTATTCACCTAAGCCAATTTTTACTCGCATTTGGCACTTGTGAAGTTTATTTTGGACCCTGCTAATAGAGATAATTTGATATAATACACATTAAATGAAATCAACACGTATTTTATGCAATATTTACTCAAAATGAATGAAAAACATTAAATAAACAGAAAATGTTTAATGGTCGTTGACAAGGCTGTCGTTAGACTTTGGAAAAGATTCAAAGAGCACTCCTGTTAATCAGCCAAACAGACAGAAATATTTTTTAATGCTGATAATGTCTAATTATTCAGTTCAGCAATCATTTAGCATACATCAGAATACCATGCTATCACTTTCCTATACCATAACTGTACTATGGTACCACTACAGTACTTTTTTTTTGTAAAAGATAAAAGCCCCTGTCATAACTCTACCCACACTGCAACACTTCTCTCTCTCCTCTGCTTTTTCATTCCTATTTTTTTTTTGTTATTTTTTTTTCTCATCAGGAACAGGGCAGAGATTAAAAATGTTCTGCTGGCTTTTCTTTTCCCCGTGAGCTCTTAGTCTCGCCAGCCGATTGAAAACGATGCAGACGGATAATGATGCGGGCGAGAGACGGAAGTTTTTGCGCAAGGAGGGGGAGACACATCCGCCCACATTTTTTATTTCCATATTTTATTCTGTCGTAAATGAAATAAAAGAGAAAATGATGCTGTTTACCTCCGACATGCTCTGCTACCATCAAGTGTTATGATTCCCCTCTGTGCCAGCCGTCTCCCCACACCCCCCATCGGCCCACGCCCTGCATGAGAGTGTGTGAGACGGTGTCTAGCTCTGGCTGCAACTTGTCTGAGGGGAAAATGTGATTGTGGTGGGGGTGGGGGTGTTTTTGGGACTTTGTGTATTTTAAAGAGGGACAGAAAGATGGTGAAAGGGGGGGTGTTGCCTCGTTCTCTATGTCTTGATAAATCAATCTTGAGGCTGGCAGATGAGGCAGGCACCACAGAGACACTCTCAGACTGGCACCATTCAGCCCTGAACCCCTGTGCACACGCACACACCCAGACAATAATGAGACCCCGGCACAATACAACAATACACATATTTCAAATGTGAGATGCAAATACAGACTGTACACAACAGTTCTAGACCTGTCAATCTTTTCCATGTTTTATGTTTCACAATACATTCCCATGGAACATCCTCTAATGTGTATTGGCCATAAAATGTCAAACACTGCTACAATGAGTGTTTTGTTTTGTTTTGTTTTTTGGACCACTTATATTTCATTGTGGTACCCTACCCAGTGTGACACCACAGACTTTGAAACTAAAAGCCCTGACTTGTGTAATGTAATTTAGGAGAAAATCTTTTTTTTTTTTTTTTCCTGAGTTTAAAACTGCTTACCAAAGCAAAGAGGGAAAAAAGAAGAAAAAAAAATGGCAATAAACAACATCAAACTAATCGGCCCATGGTGATTACATATAGGTAGGTGTGCTCTGTGGCTCCGCCTTCTTTGACGTGGAAATCTTCTCCAGTTCATTCCTTTTGTTCAGCCTGTTGAGGTCTGACGCAAGTAAAACATGAACACACTGGAGAGCTGCTTTTTTTTTGGGGGGGTATTTCAAACATTGTTTTACCAAAGAACCAAAAAAAAAAGAAAAAAGGAACCTTGAGCAACTGATAAAGTTGTTTGTTGCAGTCGTGGCTGGTTAGAATAGAAATTCTGATTTACATTTACTACTTGTCGCTTTGTCACATCATCCCTAGTTAGGGTGGTTCTTGGCCAGAATAAGCTGCAAAGTAGAGGGCTGCATTGAGATAGTGATCCAGCGGGACCAAATGCTAATCTCGAGGGAGTGGGCGATTTTTACCTTTGCTGTAGGTGGGAGTTGGTGGTCAAAAAATACAGCGCATAACAAGAAAGGCGTCATCAAATGAAGTTCACCACATTCGATCAGTAACATTCTCTTCCTCCATCGCAGGCTTGGCCAAGTGATTCATTCCTTCATTTGTTAATGTTTTTTTAGTTTTATTTATTTTCTTTTTGCTATATGTTAATTAGCAAGGCTACATAAACACTAGGGCTGAGACAATACATCGATTCTCAATTGATAAAATGAAACTGGATCGATCTTGTTATTCTCTCTCTTGAATCGATTCTGAGCTTAGTTTTAACAGCAGATGGCGCTCTAGGCTAGTTTTTAACTGCACACTCAAATGCTCACGAAGAAGACTGCTGGACAGAGATAGTCCCTGGCTGCGTTCCATTTGGAAGGGCTCATCCCTATATGCCCTAATCCCTTCAAAGGGTTTAGCCTCCGGAGTAAGAGCTTCGAAGGGATGAAGGGTGTAGGGGTCCAAAAAACTCTTCTTTTGGAACGCACTTTAGCATCATCTTAATGAGACAATCAAGGAGGAGTAGATTGTGCAAGCTGCGCCCTTTGTTTAACGTTAGTTTATTTATTTATTTATTTTAGGTTTATCGCACCATGTATATTGTATGTGTATTTTAAACATTTGAATGGACTGATAAAGGGAGCTGGAAAGTATTTTTGTTGAAGTCGTTTTGACCATAATAATGTACCAAATCTAACTCATATAAATATTACAGTAGTATAGAAAAATACTATACATACATTTATAGTTTAAATCGAACTCCTTCAATATGGTGGCCATGATTATTTTCACTCCGAAGTGCCCTTCGGAGGGCGATATATCCCGTTTGGAACGCACCGAGTGTGTTCGGCTGAGTCATGCAAGTGGTTAAATATTTTGGTTTCAAACTTTTTGAACTTTATGAATGATTATTTTAGGTTTAAAGGTGCTAAAGAAGATGTTTTGTTTTATACATTTTTGCAATATTACTTGAAACTGTCTTTACTAACTGATAAAAGACTATTTATTAGGTGCACTGAAAGGAATAATATTAACATACATCATCTGTGCACGAGGTAGGGCCTTAAAAACATCAGCCAATCGTTTACGCGATCATCGCGTAAACGATTGGCCCTCTGGCTTGTCAATCACTGCCATTACGTTCCTTGTGAGAGACGTGCGTGGATTGGCCCTCTGGCTTTTCAATCACTGCCATTACGTTCCTTGTGAGAGACGTGCGCGGCTGCGCACTCCAGTAACTTTCCACACTCCACAGGCGCCGCATGCAATGTTTTTGTCAGGAGACAGGAGTAACAACTGCAGATTATGAGTTACCTGCGGTGAGTCCGACATAATGAATCCACTAACACGACACAGCGAATGCCGGTGGTAAACAAACACTCGTGTTCCAATACTCGTGCACGAGTTTTGGGAGGCGTTCCTTCGAAATAAGCTGTGAAGGAGGGGGGTTGTTCTTACGCATGCGCTCATTTCAAAAACTCACTAACAGTCTTTGGTTTCTCAGTCGACGAAAAGATCCTCTGTATCACCTTTAAGTGGAGTGTGTAAAGGAACTGGAAGCAGGCAGAGTACAAAGTGTTTCTAAAGCACATATAGTGCCATCTGCTGTTAATAACTAAGCTCAGAATCGATTCGAGAGAGAATCGCGATACATCAGAAAATATCAGAATCGCTCCAGATTCTATGTATCATGAATCGAGATTCGATGTCCCAGCCCTAATAAACACTTGTGTTATCTGAGGTTTTTATTTCCTATTTAATTTGCGGGTGTAGGTAAAAGTGGATACAAACATTGCGGCTGTGTGCGGGAGGCGAACACACACTTTACGGGAGCAGGCGTTAATGGTCAGAAGTTCAGCAGGAGCGGGTGGGAGCGAGTCCTGCACAGGGTTCTACTGCAAAGTGGGCCTGACTTTATGGCGATACTCAAAAGTCTGGAAGAGATGTTTGCCTGAGGCCAGGTCTGCTACAGCCAGTGCCACCCTCCTGAGCGCTCAGTCTGCTAAAAGTATGCGTGTCTGCCAGGGGAGGTTTAATTGAGCTGTGACTCATCTAATGGAGAAGGCAAAAGGCTTGTCACACTTGGGTGCATGGCAGGACTGTATTGAATCAGTGGTTACTGAGGACAACAGGTGTGTATGAGTGTCTGTC
>RJVU01057109.1:2754057-2764802 GCA_003731715.1 Anabarilius grahami | reverse complement strand
ATATATATATATTTAAAAATGAGAGTTTGAGAGTAGGTGGATGTTCTATAAATGGGGTACTGCACGTTATCAGCTGGTTTGTGTATGTGTATCAGTGTGTGTTTGAGCACTGTTTAGGTGGCAGAATATGCCTGAGAGGATGAAATCTGAGCTTGGCACATCCGGGCTGATTCACAGCTCCTTATAATAAAGAACAACAGAGACTGAGAAGGAAATCCTTCATTGGAGAGCAGATAGGGAGACGATGATGGGTTTTGGGACCTTACGTAAGATAAGATTCATCAAATATTCTTGTTGGGTTATTACGTGGGCACTCCTACGCCAGAAGCAGGAACTATGCCAAATGATGGCTGAACAGGATAAGTGCTTCTAGCGGTCTATATTCTTTTTCATTCTAATAACAGTTACTTAAAACCTCTTGAATTGGGATGGTTTGGTAGACCCTCCAAAGGTGGGTCCAAAATTCTAAACATTTATTACTTTATATTATACAATGAATGTTTTAAGAGTGTGTATCTGTAACCACAAAAATTAGGTTACGGTTTATTCAGAAGGTGAGCATTCACCTGGTGCCAAATGAGGGGTCCCCTCATTACCCCTGGGGACACGAGATGCACCCCGTTGTAGTTGTATTTATGACAAGCAAAAACTAAAAACTAAACTAAAAGTCTTTAAAAAGATTTTTAAAAAGACTCTCCTGGAAGTCATTGTATAATTCGCACACTGGCTGTTGAGTATGCACGGTTATATAAGACAGTTTGTTACATAAAATGTTGGGAGTGTGAGTAAGGAGGTTATCCAAAAGTGTGGCCAGAGGCAAATCTAAGATTAAGATTAGGGTTGGGAATTAGGGTTAGGGATTCTCAGTCGGCTTGGGACATGGGGGGGCATAGTGAAACTGAAACTGAAAGATCATTCGTAGGAAACTAAGTCTCTGTAAATTCTGGCAAGTTCCTTTCTACCTACTGACAGTGAAGGGCCCTAGCAACAGAACACTGGCCTTTCAGTAGTGGATAGAGGGAACTCCTGTTTTTTCTTGAGTCTGAAGCGATTGAGTTTAATTTGGTAAACACCGTTAGGCTGACTCCCTGCTATCAGTTTATCTTCTTCATCAACTCCCTGCTGAGGTGTGTGCAGTAGGCTTCTAGTGAAGTGCTCATAAGGTGTCTATGTAATACAAAATTGCAATGAGAGTGACGTGGGTTTTTGGTGACGATCTAGGAGAACTTGTGTAATTTGTTGTTAATAGAGTGTGGTGTGCAGGTGCAGGCAGCCATTTTTGTAAATTTGGCCAGTCTTTGGCGCTGTTTTCCATGAGATGTCTGACTCATATTTCATGTTTAGAGTACTTCTTATACCTATCCTTTCACTTCCTCTATTCCCTCTCTATTGTAGCTTATGATACTCTGAGCACTGCCTAAAACTTGTATTGTGAGCACTTCTTGCATCTATTTGCCTCGTCATGACGACTCGCTTGTTGTATTCCTCACTTGTAAGTCGCTTTGGATAAAAGCATCTGCCAAATGAATAAATGTAAATGTAAATGTATTGGCTCCCTTTGTTTAACCTGTCTCCTCAGCTTTGGGGTACCACAGGGTTCAGTACTAGGCTCATACCTCTTTTCATTTGCACTCAAAACTGTAATGCATTCATTACTTCTCTTATAACATGTTGCTTATCTCATTTCCTCCTCTCTGTCTCTCCACCTATGATCTTAGAATGGATCTCAGCATGCCTTTCTAACATATCAAACTGGATGCAGACTCACTTTAATACTTAAAATAAATAAACTTCCCTGAATACATCTCAATTGAAGGTCATACAGTCATCTATACCAGTTCCCTAAAACAGTAGGAGTCACCCTAGACTTTGGTGGCTATTTGCAGTGCTATATGGTCTACAATTCTGCCTTTTCTTGGCTAATGCTTTATTAAGATGCTCATCCAGGCAGTAGTTATTTCATGGCTAGGGTAATACAACTCACTTCTTGCTGACCTACTTGCATCTTTTAAAAGCCCCCCAGAATACCGGAACTTGACCTGTATTAACCTCGATAAATTTTCTTATGTCAAGCCTCTGCTCAGGTCTATACTTCGGCTCTCATTAACTACAAGAATTACATTCAAGTATCTGACCTGCAATGCTAATGTCTAATTTACCAATTTTTCATTTGGATGATTCTTTTATCCAAGGTTATTTAAAATACACCTGTAGCAACCTGGGAAGGGACTGCACAGTGGTGGTAGTTCATGAATCAACTCTTCGGGAGTTTTAACCTACAATGCTTTTGTTACCAACCAAGCTCTTTAAATACTAGACTACAACATCCCAGTGGTGCCAATAGCCTGGTCCCCTACAACCTTCAAACACTCCATCATCCATCTCTCCCCACAAAGGTTTTCTGCTTGTCCAGGTCTAGGATTCTTTCAAGTCATTCCTCAAAGTACAAGTTTTATTTGTCACATGCTCAGTTGAAATAGCACTGAAATGTTTTCACACATTTGCATGTTGGGTCTCCACAACGTGGCTGTAAGTGGAACGACGATGGTGTGTGGGTGGAGGTTTCACCTTCAATTTACAGTACGTGTTTGTGTGTGTGCTTGTGCGTGCCCCTCAGCCAAACTGCCTTTATCTGGCATGGTGGGAAGTTGTTATATCGTTAATCAATGTCAGAAGAGCAACATGCCCTTTGGCGTTTCTCGTCTCAAAGGAGAGCGCTGCCATGTGGCTGTGTCATAATGGAAATGTATGGGCAGCCATTGATGGGCAAATGTAAGGATTAGTCAGTGTGTCATGTCAAAGCTTGTCTCAGAACCTTTTGTTTATCATTCAGTCATGACCAAAAAGCATTTATATATCTCTTGGATAGTCTCCGCTTCAGAAGTGCTTTCTTGGCTTAGTTTCGAGGAACAAGACGTGGCCTGTAGAACAGATCTATGGTCATATGTACCGATATGAATGACTTATCTGCTGCAAAGTGACACACCTGGGATTTCTATACAAGGATTCCTGGATGGTGTCAGCTTCTCTTTAAAAAAAGTTTCAAGAAGTTTTAGAAAGTACTAGGGACACTTAAAACAGTAAGTGAGTGCAGAAATGATGCAGATCAGTTCTTCACATTACTCTATATCTGCTGCAGTTGTTGCACTGAGGCCCTATCTTCCATTTTCAGTTCGTCACAGTGCGCCGCGGCGCTCTGGCCGATCTCCAGAGAGAGATATTAGTCGCATAGAATGCTGACACAAGGAGGAATTGTCCTCAAGAAGGAGGAGAAGAGCGAGAGAGCGTCTTGGCTTGTGCATACTGGCTGATATCGGAGCTGTCAGTCAAACAATGAACAAACTCTGTCCTGGGGACAAAAAGAAAACTTCACTCGCACTCCTTCCTAACTTCCTACACATCCTTATCACTATAAATCAACTCCACTGTTTTTCAAATTAGACATTCTCATCCTTGAGTTAAACACACTGTGCCAATCTGCATTCACATATTAGTAGTCTGTCTGCTGAGGGGTGGGTTTTCCGAAAACATCGTTAGCCAACTATGGTCTCAAGTTCTGTCGTTATCTGCATAGTTCAAGGTGTAGATGTTTCCCAAAACCATAGTTTCAACGAATATTCACAAACAGCATCGCAAAGTTCTCGACCTGTGGTTAGAAGCATAGTTTCTTGTTTGTATGACATGGACTTATATATAAATCCCTATCATAAGCAAAGTAAGAGAGCCTACATTCTGTACAATCCTATATATTTAATTTAGAATAAATACAGATTTATTTGACATCTTTTTGGTTTGTCGAGAGATTTAAAGCGCCGTTTTTAAAGTGTGCATGTGCATATGTGCTCTAGTACATAAGAAAGAGCCTATGATTGAATCTGGAAACAAAGCAAAATAACTGAGGAAAAAAAGAGAATTAGTCCTCAGATTTCATGTCTGTGATTTGTAGCAAAAAAATCTTGCATTAATTCGATTTCAAACAGATTAATTAAAATAAGTTATCCACCGCCTACGTGACATCATCAACCAACTTGGTTAAATGACAAATTTGCGACATTACGGTTTCGTGACTAGCTAGTTGTTCTTCTCAACGATGCATCGTACAATGGTAGATAAGCAGCAAGTTATGTCGTTGTATGGGAAACGCACCCCTGATCTAAGAATGTAAAAAACATAATTATTTTCAAAATTGACTAGTTGGTTGTCTGAACCCTGAGCTTTGTATGATTTTGCAGACTCAGGGTCATGGTCAGACCAGACAGCGAGCAGACATGTTTCTTAATGAGTGTTCACATATTTCTTCTGTTTGAAAACATTTGGACTGAGTATAACAGAATTCAACAGAATACAGAAATCTCAAGATGCAATTGTTAAAATTTGTTAAAGGACTACTGGAAGATAGTTATTTTATAGCAATGATTTGGTAGGTCAGGTCACGGGGGTTGTTTAAGGGCTGCTTTAAGCCATTTCACATTTCTTTTCTACAACCTTACACATTCAGATGAATGTATTTGTCCATTGTGTTGCTTCTTGTGCTGTTTTTTGTGCAACCATAAGAGTTCAGGTTAAAAAGAATCCTTTTTAAAATCTTTTAAACTCTTCCACTTTTAAAACTTTTAAAATCTTCCACTTCAACTTCACTTCCATTCTGCTGCGCTCCATCCAGCTGTTTTTGAAAGTAAGAATGCGCCTTATTTAAGCACCCATTAAGAACCATGTCCAGTCAGGGTGGAGTGAACTTAAAACCAACCTAATTATACAGAGCTTTCTTAAGAATGATTAGTCGACTAGTTGTTAAGGCATCCGATTTTGAAAATATGTACATTCCTAGACTTTAGGGTCAATATGACGCCCATTCAGACCTCTATAATAGATGGCTATAGAGTCTCCGGTTCCTAATGACTTGACTGTTACATGGCACTTTGGTAGATAAGAGCCATCAAAACCATACTGCTGTGTCCAGAGCTGCCCTACACATCCATATTCTTTGCTTTGACTTTTTTTCTACACATTTGTACTTTTTACTAAAAAAGTTTCATTTGCCTTTTCTTGTTGAGCGGGCTTCTCTTCTCCCTGTAGTGTTTGAAGTGGAGATGATTTTACTTTCAGAGGTGTGCACGCCACCCCCAGTTATATTTATCTCTAGACTTCAAAGTGCCACCCTGCTGTGTTTTTGCATCTGAACAAATAAAGAAGGTTGTTTCTCCAGTGTAGTCTTCCATATGGCTCTCTTCCGAAATGAACCAGCCAAGGAGAACAGGAATCACTTGTTCAAATATAATCATGTTAACCTTTTTTTTTTCTCTTTCTCTTTTCTTTGCAGTTTCTCCTATAAGATAAAACTCCAGCACTCCTGAAGAAGAATGACACCCCTGGCACATTGGATAGGACGGTGCCTATGGGCATCTGTGTCACTCACATGCCAAGCCTGAAAAGTGGAAAGAAAGAAGGCAGTTCTAGCAGACACGTTGAACACTTCCAAGCTTTAGAGTGAAACTTTGCACAGTTGGCCATGGCTGCATATCCATGGCTTGGAGGATAGGGTTCCTTGTTTAGCAAGCATTTCTTACCACAGTATAAGTTTTGTAACTGGTCATTTAGCAAATCTAGCACTTCCTCTGGCCAGGAGGGGTTTAAAGAACAACTGCCACACATGAGCTGAACCAGAGGATCCAAAATGGAGGTCACACAGCAACGCTCTTTCTACTGGACTGGTTAAAGCTGCAGTCAAAAGCATTACTGCAAGGGCAGTATGCAGGCAGCTGACTACCCAGCCACATATAATAACACAGGTAAGAATCACTTAAATTATGTAAATTAAGTTTCTCCTTAAAGGTTTACACAAATAAATTAATATTATATATAAAATATTAAAACTGATGTTCAATTGCATCTTATTAAGACTCCCCATAGGTGTCAGTATAAAATCAAATCAATTACTTATCAAAATATTGCTTAGTTCACAACCACCCTATAATGATAAAAATCAAACCCACTCCTTTTTTTAATCCCCATAAAACCTCAACAGTCTCATGGAACAAGCAGTTTTAATTTTCAGAGCAATGTGACTTCATGAAAGTTTCCATGTGATGTCACATTGCTCAGAAAACGAAAGCGGCTTGTTCTATGAGACTTTTGAGGTTTTATGGGGATTAAAAAAAAGTGGGTGAATTTTTATTTACATTGTTCAGGCTGCGCCCACGACTGCTGATGGACTCTGCCGTATTAGCATAGTTTCCGCCCTGAATTAATTGTATACTGTCCGCCATTGTCTCTATGCCAGAGCAGCTGTAGCGACAAAAATGTCTGGTAAGCAATTGAGGTGTTTTGTTGTTGAATGTAAGAGTGAACATAAGAGTCTTCATTTACTCCTGACATCTGAGCAGCTGAAGACGCAGTGGATTAGTTTTATTTTTGAAGAGAATGCGCCACAGATCTAATATACACATGCGATTTCTGTCCCCGCTGTTTACGTTCACATAACAGACTGTGTTTATGTGAACTTTGTGTGTTTTTGATGTAACATTGCGTGTGTTTGACAGTTTAAGCACAACAAAAAACATGAAAGAGAAGTTAGTTTAATACTCTTGCAACATGCCATCTGACAAGACAGCTTTCTGTTGGTGTGCTTCAGATGTGTGCGCTCAGAAGACGACAAATTAGAAGTTTAAACTGATATAGCTTTAAAGCACATGGAAATAATAAACTTTCATGATGAAGAAGAACTGCACTGTCCTTGAGCATGATCGCGATATAGATGATAATCAAAACCAAGCAGATGTTTTGTTAGTATTTGGCACAGTAATCTATGCAGACAAGAGCTGTGATTGTGGAAAGGGGGCGGGGAGCAGCAGCTCAGTTGCATTTAAAGGCATGAGCACGAAATGGTATGTTTTTCCTTGCACTCAGAAATGTGTCTTTACAACATGGTATAATAAATTATCCGTGAGATCTTTTAAGCTGAAACTTAACACACACATTCTGGGGACAGCTGGGACTTAAATTACATCCTGTATAAAGGGGCATAATAGGTCCACTTTAATTGTTTGAGAATACTCACTGGCTAAATGACTTAAAGGTAGGGTAGGCAATTTTTTTTTATAAACACTTTTTGTTATACTGGTTGAAACTATACACATCCTGATAGCAATCAAATAGAAGCAATAGAAGTGGTCTAAATATTAAACCCTTAGCATTCCTGTAAAATTTGCCTAAAATGCCAAAAAAAAAAAAAAAGGCATACAAAGGCCAAAGTAAACTGCATGCTGTTCATGAACAATCTGGAGTATATGCAAGGTTTTGGTCTCTTTTGAAAGGTATGTGTACCGCTGGTGGTACAGTGGAATGCTAACAGGTTAAAAAAATATACATATGTCTTCTGTCGAAGTCTCTGGAATAATTAAAGGAATAGTTCACCCAAAAATGAAAATTTGATGTTTATCTGCTTACCCCCAGGGAATCCAGGATGTAGGTGACTTTGTTTCTTCAGTAGAACACAAATGATGATTTTTAACTGCAACCGTTGCGGTCTGTCAGTCGTATAATGCATGTCAATGGGAATTCCATCTATAAGAGTCAAAAAACATGCACAGACAAATCCAAATTAAACCCTGCGGCTCGTGACGACACATTGATGTCCTAAGACACGAAACAATCGGTTTGTGTGAGAAACCGAACAGTATTTATATAATTTTTATACCTCTGAAACACCGCTATGTCCAACTGACCTCCACATCTGGCTAGTGAGGTCAAAAAACGCCCTATGATGACGGAAGTGATCTCTCGCGGTTTGCTTCAATGAGTGCGAGACATCACTTCCATTGTCAGAGAGCGATCAGACCTCACCAACCGGATGTGGAGGGCAGTTAAACATAGTGGTGTTTTAGAGGTAAAAAATTATATAAATACTGTTCGGTTTCTCGCACAAACCGATCGTTTCGTGTCTTAGGACATCAATGTGTCGTCACGAGCCGCAGGGTTTAATTTGGATTTGTCTGTGCATGTTTTTTTTTTTACTCTTATAGATGGAGTTCCCATTGACACGCATTATATGACTGACAGACCGCAACGGTTAGAGTTAAAAATCATCATTTGTGTTCTACTGAAGAAACAAAGTCATCTATATCTTGGATGCCCTGGGGGTAAGCAGATAAACATAAAATTTTCATTTTTAGGTGAACTATCCTTTTAATGTTCGTCCAATCATTATTCATCATTTCTATACCTCCGTGCATCCTGCTCGCACAGATATCACACGCACATCAGCGCATTTCATGAGACTGTGTAGAGTTAGACAGACAGTCACCGAGCGCCACAAACAAACAGCAGCCACCTTTTACAGTTACTCCTAACCCAAAACAACAAGCAAGATGGCAACCCTTGACATTCTACTCTGAGCTGTTCACGTCCTCAGACACAGATTTTTTGCGTTTCTATGTCAACACTATCAACACCGAAATGAATCTGCATCAGTCAGGTGGTTCAAGTAAGAGCTCTAAAGTTGTTTACATTCATTATTATTGTAATGTTATGTGCTTTGAGACATTAGGTAATTTAACGCAAGGTAATGTCTCTCTTGATGCCTTGCAGACTCTGCTGTGCTCTTTCATGTATTTTGGAAGAGGTGTGGCTTTGGATAGTGCTCTAAAGGGAGGGTGGGTTCTTTTTTTTTCTTTTAAAGCTAGCTTGCTATTGCTAGCCTCTCCGAAATTGCCTACCCTACCTTTAAATCTTTTCAAACTGCAAGGAGTCACTATCATGTTAGGAGGTTATGTTTCACAAAAATCAAAAAAGAGAATGTTTTCAGAAAGTGAAACTTCTGTCTTTGTGCGGGGCCGGCCAAGTGCTGACAATGAAAATACTCCAGTATCCAGTTTTTAATATCAGATGTGGAATTTGAACTTGGAGTGGAATTTGGACCCATACATCCAAAAATTCCTGAGAGACCTGAGGTAGAGGATATTGTTTTAACAACTGGATGGCCCCCAAGCTGAGCCGGGGTCACAATGTTCTGCTATTTTATTCATCATGGAGAGAAATGAAAAACCAGAACATTCTGTTCAAAAGCATGTGATGGGCTCTCCAGCTGAGGGGAAAGAGTGCCGGCCCATGATCTTAAGCAACCTGTCAGTCAGAGGAGTCACAACAGAATTAAACGCCTAAACTAGCAAAACCAAATAAACATTACAAAACTGGATTGAAATTTAACACAAAAAAAATTTGCACAAAAATCAGAATTAGAAAGCGCTTTATTGCCAGTGTGCTTGCACACACATGGAATTTACCTTGGTATTGAAGCTTCCAGTACACAAACATAAATATAACAAGACAAATAATAAAATGTAAGAATAAAATATACAAATTATAAAGACAGATATGTAGGATTAGTCAGAATAAACATATTTACATATAAACATATTGACATTCTGTTATCATTTTAACACCTTTATTTCGTTCTAAACCAGGGGTAGGCAAGTTCGGTCCTAGAGAGCCACTGTCCTGCAGAGTTTAGCTCCAACCTTAATCAAACACACCTGAACAAGCTAATCAGGCTCTTCAGGATTACTAAGGCTAAAGGCAGGTGAAGGTGTTTTTTCAGGGTTGGAGCTAAACTCTGAAGGACAGCGGCTCTCTAGGACCGAACTTGCCTACCCCTGTTCTAAACCCACATGACTTCTGTGGAGCACAAAATAAATTCTGCAAAATGTCAGACATGCTCTTGGACATGTTGAGCACCGTAAATTCACATTATGTGTGTGCTGTATTCATTTGTATGTTTAATTTCAACATGGCATGTTAACACACGTCACCTCTAGAAAAGCTTCAGTTTGCCATATTTTAATAAATTGTGAAAAAATTGACAAATTTTTTCAATCCATCAATACAGTTTTGTTGCATGGAAAAGAGCAGCTTGAACATTCTTCAGAATATATTCATTTGTGTTTCATGCATAAAGGAAATTTAGGTTTTAAGGACATGAGGGTGAGTAAATGTTAAAAAAAAGTTTTGTGAAATATTCCTGACCATAAGTTTAACTAAAATACAGAAATTGCCATATTTTATTGCCTTAAAACATTTGAGAGAGACAAACACGAAGCTTAGTAAATTATTACACAAATACTAACAATCACAATCCAAGTATCATGTAATTTGCTATATATATATAGCTATGGAAAAAATTAAGAGACCACTCCAAGTTCAGAAATCAATGTTAGGTGGTCTCTTAATTTTTTCCATAGCTGTGTATATATATATATATATTACAGTGGGTACGGAAAGTATTCAGACCCCCTTACATTTTAGGGCAGTCGTGGCCTAATGGATAGAGAATCGGACTTGTAACCCAAAGGTCATGGGTTCGAGTCTCAGGTCCGGCAGGGATTGTCGGTGAGGGGAGTGAATGTCCAGCGCTCTCCCCACCCTCAATACCACGACTGAGGTGAGACCCTTGAGCAAGGCACCGTACCCCCAACTGCTCCCCGGGCGCCGCAGCAATGGCTGCCCACTGCTCCGGGTGTGTGTTCACGGTGTGTGTGTTCACTGCTGTGTGTGTGCACTTGGATGGGTTAAATGCAGAGCACAAATTCCGAGTATGGGTCACCATACTTGGCCACATGTCACTTCACTTCACTTCACTTCATTTTTTACTCTTTGTTATATTGCAGCCATTTGCTAAAATCATTTAAGTTCATTTTTTTTCCTCATTAATGTACACACAGCACCCCATATTGACAGAAAAACACAGAATT
>RJVU01057109.1:2718577-2752037 GCA_003731715.1 Anabarilius grahami | reverse complement strand
TGTTTAGTCAAGTCACTTTTCATTTAATATCTGTTTAAGTTCATTTTATCCCAATTAAAGAAATGTATGCTGCCACTGTTTTTATGTCAATATGATTTGATTTAATTTGCTGATGATTTTGCCTAGCAACAGAGACTGCTGATGCTTGTGCTTGCTCACACACACACACACACGCACACACACACACGCACACACACTGTATTCTTCATGGAGAAGGAATTGTGTTGGTGTTTCATGGCAGAGGCGTTTTGAGTGTGGACAGCTTCCAAATCGATTCCTGTCATTTTGTGAGCCTACAGCACACAGGTTTGCGTAGGGAGATTCGGATAGGTTGGGGGAGTTTACCGTGGGCTAAATGCCGGGGAATATGGTAGTACTAAACTAATGGGATAGGGGAAAGCAAAAACAATTGATACTTGCAAGGTTAAACTCTGGTTTGCTGGGCTTGTTTTTAGGTTTGAGCCATGGCGGTGGACTGACCTGTTTAAACGCTCCGGTCTAATACGTTCACTTTAAATCTAAAGTTAAAGGTGTTTCAGAATCTGACGGAATTAGCTTAATAGTTTTCAACTTTAAAAAAAGACCATCACACCAGCTATATGTAGTACAGCGTCTAGCCCTTGTCTGTTTTACATTTTATTCAGAAATGTTAATAAAGTGAGAACATATTGCGACGGCTGCTCTGTCTCGCACTTTTTGACTCGGTTCTGCTATGCATGCACACTTAATTATCCAAGCTCAGCCGGCGGAGGTCATTCTCTTCTCACCACGACACACACCGCTCCCCCTCAATGTGCTGGGGAATTTGGCGCAGAAAATTTTGCAGGCTTCCTCGCTCTTATTTTCTTTTCTTAATAAAGGAGCCAAGACCTGGAGGCGGCGACAGACACAGACTGAGGGAGAAAGACAGGGAGGGGAGTGTTGAAAGTGACAAAAGATATAGCGTGATGTGTGGGAGACGAGGTCCAAATAAGATTAAAGGTATTAAGAACAAAACTCATTTCGCAGCCTTGGAGGAGAAATCCAGCGGAGAAGTACACAAGACTTGTGTAATGCAGCAAGACATCTTATCCAAAACTAGATGGCAAAGTATCAGTTTATTTGGAGAATCAAAAAACACAATATCTGATTCTGACTAATTAATTGATGTGTATTTTTTTGCCACTAGTCCACTAGCCAATCAAAAATAGCCCAAAATTAGCCATGTGACCCTCTCCCAAATAACAAAACTCAAAATATGCCACTCCCATACCTAAAATACATATTTTACTGTCACTGTTATATGTTATACACAATTTAAGCTTGAATATCACTTTATAGTTGTAATCATAAACAGTTTTTTGATAAAGGAGCTCAAAGTCTCCCTAACAGTGCCCCTCTCTAACAAAACTCATCATCTAGCACAGTTTTATCATTGGTAGACTATTAAATGGGTAAAATATTTTAATAAGTGCATTTTGTTTTCGATTTTTAAAAATGTCAAGCTCAAAAAAAAAAAAAAAATTTCCACTTTAAACAGGCAATTCAGGCTATTGGTAAATGTGTTAACCAACAGTCAATGAGCAGTTTAAACATTGATTTTTAGGCTTATGTTGTAGGCAACGCAGCCTTTCAGATTTTTTTGACAATAGTTGACAAAGTAATTGAATGTCAGTAAATGATAATGTAATACTTTATTGCAATAATAGCGAATCATTTGAAAAAGAAGCATTACCATTTGATACTTGGCGATGCTCTCAAAGATGAACAATGATTCTTTGCAAAAAGACTGTCAGCTTTGTCAAAATGTTTCAAAAGTAGGCGTTGACTTTGCTTTAAGATGGGAGTAGCCCATTTTGAACTGGAATGCCCACTTTTCATGATCCAATCAAGTCCCACCATTCATTGTTTTTTCTTGTTGAGTATCCTGTTTCACATTGTGGAAATTAAGTGGGTCGTGAATGCTATTTCATGATGTCAAGTGGAAAATTAAGATGAAAAAGACAACAAACCACAGACATGAACAGCTGACACACTTGGCCTGAACTTGCCGGCGGACTCCAAATCCCACGTGCAGGGTAAATTTAGGCACTGAGGCTTCTCTCACACCCATGCATCCCATGATCTCAACCGGCCGCACACAGATGGCCTTGTCTGACTGCTTCAGGGGAGCAGAGGGCAGGTGACATCAACAGCCGGGCCAGGGAAGAGAACCCAGACACGCAGGGTGGTTTGAGGTCTTATCAGGGTCGGATGAGTCATGAGAATGGCAGGCGATTGTGCGACGGGCAGCCGATGACACGGAGAGCGGTCAGAGAGCATCAGTTTGGCTGAGCAGACAGGGGAAAGCTAGTGAGAGAAAGTGTCCTGCTCTACTGCAGGACAATAACACTGCTGCATCAGACACACTGACAATGTACCAAATGACAGTCTAAAGGCACGGTCGCAATTACTCTTGATCTGTGAAATTTTACATACGAAATTCATTTCAATTGGAATCTGCACAATCTGGAGTTTATAGTGTGGCGAGACAGTGGGTTCAAGTTCAGCAAGTTGACCAAATGAAATTTGGTTTGAAATTGACTTCTGTGTATCATATATATTGGCAATTGATAATAGTCCATTTTTGTCATTAAATTTCATCAAAATTTCAGTAACATGACCACACCTCCAGGAAAGAATCACTATTACTGTTGCTTATACGTAGGATTAGTGAAGTAGACAAACTCCTAACTGAAGAAGTAAACTTTGGTGTGTTACACGACCTTCACTGTTTTTTAACACAGAAATGATTGATACCTCAAATAATACAGTTTGTTGATTAGAGGTATGCTTTTTTTAAGTGATTAGACTTAAGTTTTAATTATTTTAAGTGATTAGACTTACATTTAACTTGAAAAATAACTAGACATTAAAAATAAATACTTTAAATATCCAATCTTACCTGGATACATTCAGTATACACCAATCAGGCATAACATTATAACCACTGGCAGGTGAAGTGAATAACACTGATTATCTCTTCATCACGGCACCTGTTAATGGGTGGGATATGTTAGGCAGCAAGTGAACATTTTGTCCTCAAAGTTGATGTGTTATAGGCAGGAAAAATGGGCAAGCGTAAAGATTTGAGCGAGTTTGGTTGACTGGGCATCTCCGAAACTGTAGCTCTTGTGGGGTGTTCTGGTCTGTATCTATCAAAAGTGGTCTAAGGAAGGAACAGTGGTGAACCGGTGACAGGGTCATGGGCGGCCAAGACTCATTGATGCATGTGGGGAGCGAAGGCTGGCCCTTGTGGTCCAATCCAACAGAAGAGCTACTGTGGCTCAAATTGCTCAAGAAGTTAATGCTGGTTCTGATAGAAAGATGTCAGAATACACAGTGCATCACAGTTTGTTGCGTATGGGGCTGCGTAGCCAACAGTGGGAACGTGAGCATCAGAACTGGACCACGGAGCAATGGAAGAAGGTGGCCTGGTCTGATGAAAAAAAGAAAAGAAAAAAAAACCCTGAAGAAATCTGTACACAATAAAAATATATAGAGAACATAAAGAAATTGCGAGTATGCAGATGTTCCACTAAGTGACTCAAAAAGTTATTTCAAAGATTTGAAAGCCGCAAACCTATAAGCAAACCTTAGCGATTTTTGCACACAGAAGCACCACACACATTTTGTTCAGAAATTGTAAAAAATCTAGTTTATATTGCAATGCAAAACGATAATAGCAGCAATGTCTGCACTGCTCAGACTTTGGTCTACATTTCATCCTGGAATTGAGTGACACGCCTGGCTGTCTGCTTAGGACAGATAGATAGTTGTCTGTCCTCAACCAGACATTCAAGTGTGTTTGAGTTTGTTTGGGCGTTGTGTAGAGACTGGCGTCTTAAACATGGTGTCTCATTTCCCCTGCTGGTGATCAAATCTGCGATTAACGCCACAGACCAGACAGCGGCCGGCGAACAGCCTGATACAAGCTTGCAGAAATCCTGCCCGCTAAATGGCTCTGAAGTGAATGTTTTATGGTAGATGTTATGTCATCGGGTGCGGCGTCAGGTCACGCATCTTGAGTCTGGGTAGATTAGAGACACATAAAACTCTATCACAACATCCCTGACCTCTTTTATTCAGAGCAGCCTGCCGAACAACTGCCTCATATGTTCTCTTTCTTGGGATCTTTTAAATTGCACCTGTACAAAAGATTAACAAAGGCTCTTTTGAAATTAAGATGACTTTTACAATGAAAGAACATTCATTTTTATCTTTTCAGTGGTGTTGATTTAATCCTTAAAGGAACAGTTTAACCAAAAATGTAAATTGTCATCATTCACTAAACCTTATATGATTTCTTCCTTGGAAGACAGAAGTATATTTTTAGCAGAATGTCCAAGCTGCTCTTCTATATAAAGACATTAGACATTGTTGCACAATGTTAAGCTCTAAAAAGTAACATAAAAGTACCATGATTTACAGCTAGTAATGGCTTAAATTTGGGCCTGTTCCAGTGTTATTGTTAACTAAAACTATTAATAATATTGCTGATATAAAATAAATAAAATATAAATATTAAATGAAGAACTAAAAAAAACATTTAAGTGTTCTTGGCGACTAACTGATTCAAGTTGAAGTACTAAAATTACTAAAACTAAAAACAAAATAATATAAAACTGAATATAATTGTTAAAAAACTAATAAAAATAACAAAAAAGCATCAAAATGTCTAAAATGAAACTAAAATTAAATGTAGTTACTAAAAATTAACTCAAATTAAAATGAAAACACAAAATTCAAAACTAAAAGCTAGTTTAAAATCTTAATAAATACAACATTAGTACATAAATAGTACTAAAATAACACTGTCCAGTTCCTCACATAAAGCATGTAATATGTTTATGAAAATATTTTACGTTTTAAAATATATGTTCCAAATATATTTAAAAAAGGTTCCATTGCTACTGATTTATCCATCACATTATTTACAAAATTGATTTTAATGTAGTTTATTTTGTACTATTGTGCTGACACTATAAGTTTACAAATATTTCAATTATTAAAATATTTCAAAATGAATGATCAAGAATTAATTATCAGTCAAAGGAGTTGTCGCTTGTCGAAACCATGGCCTAGCAGTTAGATCAGCATAAAACCTGTTCACTCTGAATCCCATAAATCAGTTAGAAATCAGCCAGTCAGATTGGAGCTTACTGTTTTAGCCAGCTCATACCATTTTTGTGTGCAGTATCCATCAGACAGCCTGTGAATGATCTATGGGCGTACTGTCTGAGGTTTAGACTAGTCAAAGAGCAACTGGGTAAAAATGTTTCACATGCTCTATAAAGTTTTGAAATATGTTTATCTTAGCACTCCACCCAAAGCCAAATTGTAATTGTTATTTTCCTGCATGTGGTGCATTGCATCAACCTGCATATACTTAATTATTCAGTCTGTCTGGTATGTGATGCCTTTAGTTGTATAATAGTGCCGCATTGTGTCATAACAATCCTAACCATCCACCCTTGAAGGCACATTTCTCTCTTTGTCTTACTGCAGAGTGCAAGTTCCACTGCACCAATGGCAGATGTCTGAAACTTCTCTCGCTGATTTGTAATCATCTGAATGAATGTGGAGACAACAGTGATGAGGAAAATTGTCCTGCTGCTGTACCTCCACCCCCAGACACCATCCAGTGTAAGTCCATCCGCCCACCTCTGTCTCAACACCACATCTGCATCTCTGGCAGGTGATATTGCATCAGTGTTGGGGAAGCTACTATAGAAAGCTACTCAGAATTTAATGCTCGGCTAACTGTCAAGCTACATTTTAGAAGTTACATTGAAGCGAGTTAGTGTCTGTAAATTAAAGGGGACATGACATGAGAAATCAAATTTGACTTAATCTTTCGCCATGAGGTCTTTGTACCATTAAAACATCCTGTAAGTTTCATAGCTTAAAAGGTCCTCCTCATTATAAACAAAGCATTTATTTAATTAAGAAGAATAGTTATACATCGGCGCACCATAGGCCCCGTCCACTGGCGTTTAGTCGCTTAAAGAATGTTCATTTCAGAATTCAAATTTCCTGATAATTTACTCACCCCCATGTCATCCAAGGAATATTTGAGGAAAACATTCCATGATTTTTCTCCATATAGTGGACTTCAGTGGCTACCAACGGGTTGAAGGTCCAAATTGCAGTTTCTGTGCAGTTTCAAAGGGTTCTACATGATCCCAGACGAGAAATAAAGGTCTTATCTAGTGAAACAATTGGTCATTTTCAAAAAAAAAAAATATATATACAGGTCCTTCTCAAAAAATTAGCATATTGTGATAAAGTTCATTATTTTCCATAATGTAATGATAAAAATTAAACTTTCATATATTTTAGATTCATTGCACACCAACTGAAATATTTCAGGTCTTTTATTGTTTTAATACTGATGATTTTGGCATACAGCTCATGAAAACCCAAAATTCCTATCTCAAAAAATTAGCATATCATGAAAAGGTTCTCTAAACGAGCTATTAACCTAATCATCTGAATCAACTAATTAACTCTAAACACCTGCAAAAGATTCCTGAGGCTTTTAAAAACTCCCAGCCTGGTTCATTACTCAAAACCGCAATCATGGGTAAGACTGCCGACCTGACTGCTGTCCAGAAGGCCATCATTGACACCCTCAAGCGAGAGGGTAAGACACAGAAAGAAATTTCTGAACGAATAGGCTGTTCCCAGAGTGCTGTATCAAGGCACCTCAGTGGGAAGTCTGTGGGAAGGAAAAAGTGTGGCAAAAAACGCTGCACAACGAGAAGAGGTGACCGGACCCTGAGGAAGATTGTGGAGAAGGACCGATTCCAGACCTTGGGGGACCTGCGGAAGCAGTGGACTGAGTCTGGAGTAGAAACATCCAGAGCCACCGTGCACAGGCGTGTGCAGGAAATGGGCTACAGGTGCCGCATTCCCCAGGTCAAGCCACTTTTGAACCAGAAACAGCGGCAGAAGCGCCTGACCTGGGCTACAGAGAAGCAGCACTGGACTGTTGCTCAGTGGTCCAAAGTCATTCGGAAATCAAGGTGCCAGAGTCTGGAGGAAGACTGGGGAGAAGGAAATGCCAAAATGCCTGAAGTCCAGTGTCAAGTTCCCACAGTCAGTGATGGTCTGGGGTGCCATGTCAGCTGCTGGTGTTGGTCCACTGTGTTTTATCAAGGGCAGGGTCAATGCAGCTAGCTATCAGGAGATTTTGGAGCACTTCATGCTTCCATCTGCTGAAAAGCTTTATGGAGATGAAGATTTCGTTTTTCAGCACGACCTGGCACCTGCTCACAGTGCCAAAACCACTGGTAAATGGTTTACTGACCATGGTATTACTGTGCTCAATTGGCCTGCCAACTCTCCTGACCTGAACCCCATAGAGAATCTGTGGGATACTGTGAAGAGAAAGTTGAGAGACGCAAGACCCAACACTCTGGATGAGCTTAAGGCCGCTATCGAAGCATCCTGGGCCTCCATAACACCTCAGCAGTGCCACAGGCTGATTGCCTCCATGCCACGCCGCATTGAAGCAGTCATTTCTGCAAAAGGATTCCCGACCAAGTATTGAGTACATAACCGAACATAATTATTTGAAGGTTGACTTTTTTTGTATTAAAAACACTTTTCTTTTATTGGTCGGATGAAATATGCTAATTTTTTGAGATAGGAATTTTGGGTTTTCATGAGCTGTTTGCCAAAATCATCAGTATTAAAACAATAAAAGACCTGAAATATTTCAGTTGGTGTGCAATGAATCTAAAATATATGAAAGTAAAATTTTTATCATTACATTATGGAAAATAATGAACTTTATCACAATATGCTAATTTTTTGAGAAGGACCTGTATATACTTTAACCACAAATGCCATGCATTATGTAAACATGTTGGAAAGGTCACGTGTGACGTAGGCGGAAGTACCATGGTAGGGCGGAAAACTCCATCTCATTTTCTCCTCCAACTTCAAAATCGTCCGACATAATTTTTTTTACCTTTTTTTTTTTTTTTTAAGGCCTTTTGGCTTATTCTTTGAATGCTCGCTTTGTAAACACTTGCTCGGTACTTCCGTCCACATCACGCATGACCTTTCCAACGTGATTACATAATGCTTGGCGCATCTCCGAGCTAGTGCAAGACGAGCATTTGTGGTTTAAAAAGTACATAATAAAATTTATTTTTTTTTTTTTTAGAAAATAACCAATCGTTTTGCTAGATAAGACCCTTATTCCTCGGCTGGGATCATGTAAAACCCTTAAAGGCTGCATTTAAACTGCAATTTGGACCTTAAACCCATTGGCAGCTGTTGAAGTCAACTACATGGAGAAAAATCCTGGAATGTTTTCCTCAGAAACCTTAATTTCTTTCAAATTCCTTAATTTCTTTTCCTCAAAAAAATTTTTTTCGACTGAAGAAAGAAAGAAAGACATAAACATCTTGAATGACATAGGGATGAGTAAATTGTCAGGAAATTTGAATTCTGAAGCAAACTAATCCTTTAACTGCTGACATTTGGCTACACTGTAAGCGAATGTTGCGTTGCGTCAAAAACATAGAACCCATTATAGTCACTGATGCTGTCTACACTGGGTACAGTATACAAATGTGCATTCAGTTTCTGACATGCTCTACACACTTGAGTCCAATAGTCTGTTGACAGAGCAAATGGAAGAGTGAAAGAACATTTGCTTTGACGCGTCCAGTTTAAACGGGTTGTTTACGTCTCTGTACAGACTTCAGAAAGTTGAAGGATTATATGTTTGTTCAGAAAAACTTTTGACTGTAAGTGTAAAAATGACTGCAAGTAACAAACCGTAAGTAAATGATTTCATAATGCTTTGTCTGTAAATGGTTTTTATTTGGATAATGTTTTTAACACAATTACGTGCAATAGCGAGGGGGCGATGATACTGCAATGACGATAGCCATTCTTAACAGTGGCCATTTACTGACAATGCTTAAAGAAGCCATCCCTTAAAAATGACTTATTTCAGAAGGAGGATCAGAATGAAGGTTCGCATATATATTTGTTTTGTTTTTGTTTATTATAAGTTAACCTCAAGGAACATTAAAAGAATTTAAAAAATCCATGTCATGGCCTCTTTAAATAATTATTACTTTGCAATTCATTTAAAAAGAACAGTATTTGTGGCAAAAACACAAAAAGGGCCAGATAAGAGCCAGATGTATTAATACACATATTATTTAGAGTAAACAAATAAAAATTACCCTTATTTATACACCTGAATTGACAACATGGTACTAAACAGCAATATTTAAATATTTATTTCATCCCCAAAAAAAGATTTGGTGAATCAATTTTTCTTTCTTTGAACCAGTATATTATGATGATAGTCCAAACTAAGCAACTCGCTAAAATGAATCCGACTTCTCAATGCTGTTGGAGAGCGTTTGATTACTGTCACAATTGGTTGCAAAGCTGGGTGTGCAATCTAATGTGACATAAAAGCAGCAATATAACACCACTTGTTGGAAAAAATAGCTTGTTACTAGATAAGCTGCACTATTTTGAAAACAGCTGAACTGCTGTTACGCTACTGAAAAAAAAAAAATGTAGTTCGGTTTGTACTGTCGCCCAGATCTCTTTGCTGTGTGTTCTCTGCTGTTGTCTTTGCTGATCCGTCCTGTTTTATTGATATTTATTACAACAATATGCCAGTAGATGCTGTGTGGTACATTTGATTTACCACAGTTAGGCTATAAACATGTAGTAAATACAGAGTGTATATACTAAGAACAATTATTCTGCTGAAGAATACAGTTCGTTAGATGATACTGCAGATATGTTAACTTGGTGCATTAAAACAGAATTTGATGTGATCAGTTGATGTGTGTTAGCTGTTTTACAAAGAAAGTGGCTTATCCAATCAGATTTGAGAGTTGGAACTATCCATTAGGACTGCAACTAATAATTATTTTGATTCTGAATTATGTCAATTTCTTTATTCTGATTTATTCAAATATTACCCTACAATTTGATCAGTGTTCTCTATAAAACAATGTTCAAATTGAAATCTATATAATCTACACTATACATTGTGTGCAAAATGTTAAAATATTTAAAAAGGTTGCACTATTATGTGAAAGAAACAGAACATTCCAAATTAACCAAAATTACCAGTCAGAGGTAAAAATGTGCTGGAACACACACATTCCCACCTCTGAACATGTCAACATTCAGTCATTTAAGATAAGATGATTAATATGATTTAATATGCACTCCCTTTATGTTGCAGAAAGTATTAAAGTAATGTGTGATGTGTTAAAACGGGAAACTTTTGTAATTTAAGAATATGACAGTAAATTATAAATTATTATATATAAATTTTTTCTTACTGTTTTTAAAATAAATCTTTTATGCCATTTAAAGGGTTAATTCACCCAAAAATGAAAATAATGTCATGTGAGTTCAGTGGTTCTATCTTAATATTATAAAGTGACAAGAATACTTTTTGTCCAAAGTCACGTGATTTCAGCAGTTTAGTGGTTTGATAGGAGATCCGAATCACTAATTCGAAACAAAAGATTAATAAAGCTCAGAAGCTTCATGAAGCAGTATTTTGAAATTAGCCCATATAGATACTGTTGAAAATTCGTTATTTTGTTTTTTTGGCACACAAAAAGTATTCTTATCGCTAGTATTCTAGTCGCATGAACTGTTTCAAATATGTTTTTAATACCTTTATTGACCTTGAGAGGTGCAGTAACATTGCTGGCAATGGAGGCCTCACAAGTCATCGGATTTTATCAAAAATATCTTAATTTGTGTTCCGAAGATGAACAAAGGTCTTACGGGTGTAGAACGACATGAGGGTGAGTAATAAATGACAGAATTTTCATTTTTGGGTGAACTAACCCTTTTTATTTGATCAAAAATACAGTAAAAACTGTAGTATTGTGAAATATTATTACAACTTAAAATAACTTTTTTCTATTTTAATATATTTTAAAATAGGAGTGAATTTTAAGTAACCATTACTTTAGTCTTCAGTGTCACATGATCCTTCAGAAATTAATATTCTGCCCAAAAAACACTTCTTATTATTATCAATGTTAAAAATACTTGTGCTGCTTAACTTTTTTTTTTAAACAGAATTTTCAGGATTCTTTGATGAATAGAAGGTCCAAAAGAACAGCATTTTTCTTTTAAATAGAAATCATATGTAACAATGTAAAACTCTTTACTGTCATTTTTATCAATTTAATGAAGCCTTGCTAAATAAAAATAGTGTTTGTTTTTTTTTAGCAAGTATTAATGATTTCATTAGTTACACTTTACAATAAGGTTCATTAGTTAAACATTATTAAATGTATTAACTAACATGAACTAACCATGAGCAATACATTTGTTACTGTATTTACTAATCTTCGTTAACGTTAGAAAATGAAAATACAGTTGTTTGTTGTTTGTTCATGTTTGTTCAGTGCATTAACTAATGTTAACAAGATTTTAATAATGTATTAGTAAATGTTGAAATTAACATTAACAAAGATTAATAAATGCTGTATAAGTGCAGTTCATTATTAGTTCATGGTAACTAATGTAGTTAACTAATGAACCTTATTGTAAAGTGTTACCAATTTATTAGATATTGCATTTTGGAATAGTGTTTGGTACTGAGCAGTTGTCATGTTAACCGTTTTCTTCTTTCTTCTTGGAAGTTGAATGCATCTCTTTATATTCACTCTGTCTGCATCAGTGTTACACTGGTTGTTGAAGGTTGATTTTTATTGTTTTGCTTTATCCTTTGCTAGCAGACTGCGTTTGTGTGTTTGTTTAACAGGAGCTTTTACCGAATCGGTTTGTATAGTTGTTTGTATGACCTTCCCCTTACATCCTGCGTGCTCATAGGTGTCTGAATCTGTGTTTGTATGTGGACACTGTTTGTTGATGAATGTGTGTGCTTTAGTTCTCTGTTTTACTCGCACATAAACATACTCTTGCGTGATGTCACTCATCTTACAAGGCCAGACAGGCGGTTAACTCTTTAAAATTTTAACAAATGTGCTCAAGGTTCATTGTAGGACTGAGTGTTTATAAGTGGATTAAGTTGGTTATGCTGTCTACTCTGTATTTTGTTGAGTTTTGCTTAACTTATTCATTAATGGGAAATTGGCAACTCTTATAGAAAGAGAACTTATGTCCAGTTGCTTTGACGTGACAAACCGATCTCAGTGTGAACCCCCTTAACACTGTTCACCCCCAGATATGTCAGTTTCTGCTGGGGGAAGGGTTATATCTACATGGTAAACCTTGTTCATTTGTTGCTACCAAAGATTGGGTTGGTGGTATACAGTAAGTTGCCACCTGATTTTTACCGTGATGATTTTTACCGTGATTTTTTAAATTTTTATTTATTTATATAAAAATCACAATTGGATATTTTGGTGAAAGGACAAACTTCTCTCTTGTGACACATTCAGGACTTGTCCAATCATTTTGTCAATTTAAACTCCACCCCTTTCTTTGTTTTTTATCCCCAACTAGGGTCCCCCAGTGAATCTCAGCGATTTCCGCCACTGTCAACAACCGATGCATAGAATCAAGTCCTAGATTTTTTCTTTTTCAATAATCCATTTCATTCTGATGTACGTCACAGTAGGCAAGAAAATATTTTTCATTCCATGCTGACTTTGAGGCTGTTAAAATTACTGTCAACTAATGTCCTTTAAGTGCGTTTAACAGTGTTAAAATTCCAAGGGCCTTTTAATTCTAAATGATCTGAAAATTAATTTGTGGTGATTTTTTTGTGTTATATTTCAGTTAGTTTTGGAGTCATAGAAATGTATTTTAGTTTAGTTTCAGTTTTTTATGATTTAATTTTTTATTTCTGTTAATGAAAACATTTTCATATTAGTTTTACATTTTCGTTTTGGTGCATGGGTATAAAAGCTGTGAATAGATACTATTTCCATTGAATTTTTAAAGTATACTTCCACAAGTTTTGGTGCGTTCCAAACGGGATATATTGCCCTCCGAAGGGCACTTCAGAGTGAAAACAATCATGGCCGCCATATTGAAGATGTCGTTCCAAACCGAAGAGCTGAAGGATTTCGAAGGGTACAACTGATGGACACTTCGGTCCCCCATGATCCTTTGCACGGGGAAGTTGTTTGGCATCACAGAATGGGTACAGGAGGCTCGGAGTTCGATTTTAACTATAAATGTATGTATAGTATTTTTCTATGCTACTGTAATATTTATACGAGTTAGATTTGGTAAATTATTATGGTCAAAACGACATTGTACTTAAACAAAAATACTTTACAGCTCCCTTTATCAGTCCAGTCAAATGTTAAAATACACATACAATATGGTGCGATAAACCAAAAATAAATAGATAAATAAACTAATGTCAAACAAAAGCACAGCTTGCACAATCTACTCATCGTTCAGAGTGTGTTTTTTGGTGGGTCAACCACCGTACAAAATGTGCGACGAAGGCGCCTCCTTGATAGTCTGGTTAAGATGACGCAGAAGTACGTTCCAAAAAAGAGTCAAAAAGAGTTTTTTTGACCCCCTACACCCTTCATCCCTTTGAAGCTCTCACTCCGGAGGGTAAGCCCTTTAAAGGGATTAGGGCATAGGGATGAGTCCTTCCGAATGAAACGCAGGGTTAGTTAGCTAATATTACCCACAGTTCCTCTTGTTTTAGGAGTTTGACTGTTTTATTTCAACTTTATCAGTTGGGAAAACGAAAAGGAATACATGACAAGGGCTCTGCTAAGGGTCTTTTGGTAAAAAAAGACAAAATTTTACAACTTATACATGGAAATGTATTTTTGGTTAATTTCTGTTTTTTTTGTAATTATGGTTTTACTTTATTATAGTTAACGAAAAACTAAAATGTGGTTTAATTTTTAATTTATGTTTCACTTTTTGTTAATGATAACAAACCTGCCATATGCATGGCTATAAAAGCTGAATGGATAATATTTCAATTTAATTTTTAAAGTATGCATCTATATGCTTGTTTAGTTAATATTACCCACAAATCCATGCGTTTTAGGAGTTTGTGACTGTTAATTTGGGAAAACGAAAAGGAATACACGACAAGGGCTCTGCAAAGGGTCTTTGGTATATGAAGACAGTTTTATAACATATATGGAAATGTATTTTAGTTTAGTTTCAGTTTTTTGTGATTATGGTTTTATTTTATTTTAGTTAATGAAGTTTTTGTTGCACATTTTGTTAGTGATAATAACCATGAGCTGACTTTGATTTGATGTTATCAAAATATGACAATTTATAGAAGTGAATTCACACATAAGATATTTGAAAATAAAATCATTTCAGATGGATGAGGAAAATGTAAAATGGCTCTGGCGTTTGTTTTTAGAGTTCTCTCTAACCAATAGAACTTTTTTTACAGCTCAGCTTTTATTGGCTGTGTCCATTTCCTCCCTCTTTCTCCTTCCACAGCAGCCATCTCTTCGTGAGCACTCCCCACGTTGGGATCGTTTGGTTTTGTGTGCTTTATTTAACATGCTTTTTTTTTTCTATTTTTTCCCTTGCTGTCTGCTGAACAAGGGCCACTCTTTACCGATGGAACAAGTCCAACTGCTGCACTTAAAATATTTAGCAGTCTGGGCCGCATGTTAATGAAAGCGTCTGCGGCTGGCTGCTATTTTAGAGACACCTGTGTGCGCTGTGATTGAATTTTCAGAGGTTGAGGACTGCTGATTTTCGCATCGAGAAAGAGACAGCAAGCGAGAGAGACGCAGAGGAGGCAAAACGAGAGATGAACAGACAGGGGTGGGGGGGGACAGAAAAATTATTTCAATTCTAATGGCCATGGCGGTAGTGTAGCGTTCAGTCAGACAGATGGATCATGAATATGGTCTAGACGCTTGGTGTCTGGGTGAGTCAGGGGGGCCCTGTACGAGAGGGGTCTTCACACTGTCAAATAAAAACAGACAGATGGTCAGTGAGTACATATACTCCACAAAAATGTATGTAATTGCTAATTATTGACTGATGAGGGACTTGGGATGGAGANCTCTGTGAGTGGAGAAAATGAAAGCATTTTCAGGCAGAAAATAAATGTTTATCATATGCTCATCAGACAGACAGGAGAAGGATGTGGCTCTCAATATCACAGGGGTTTTTGGTTCACTGAAGAGCCACAAGGTGGAAACAGACAATGTAAAATTATTGTTAAACAACATTGTTAAACATAATCCCTGACATTTTGTCTTAATGAGATATGTAATCCAAAAATTTACATTTTATCATCATTTACTCACCCTCATGTCGTTCCAAACTTTCTTCTGTAGAACACAGAATGATCAAGTCAAATCACAATACACATTGTTACAAAGCAGCTTTACGTAAAATCATAATGTTAATATCTATAATATCTTCATGATTTATAGTTGCATTTTTCAGATTAGAGCTGAGCGCTAATATAGTTTGCTTGTATCATTGCAAAATGTAATCAAGTAGTTGAGATTTGCTATACTTATTATTTATCTTGATGTAAGAGATGTACAATAATACAGTTGAATTTTGCAATGTTGGTGACCAGTTTTGGTGACAATTGCCTTCTATTGTAAGGACAAAAAAACAATGAGAAATATCCCAAAATATCATATTTTATGTTCCACAGAAGAACGAAAGTCATACAGGTTTGAATGACATGAGGGTGAATAAATGATGACAGAATATTCATTTTTGGGTTAACTATCCCATTAAGGCAAATAAAATAAAAATAAAAATGTCAAATAAAAACAGACAGATGGTCAGTGAGTACATATACTCCACAAAAATGTATGTAATTGCTAATTATTGACTGATGAGGGACTTGGGATGGAGATATATGTGCGCTTGTCTCGATGAGAGAGGATGATAGGTGCTGACGTTCCTACAGAACTGCGTGTGATATCGACATACTCGTTGCACTCAATTTATGCACTCTTTATTTGCTGATGAATTCCAGTGGTGATATGTGTTTGGGGTCTGGGGTCAGAAGTCACTGTCAGGGGCTTTTACACTCTAAAAAATGCTGGGTTAAAAACAACCCAAGTTGGGTTGAAAATGGACAAACCCAGCGATTGGGTTGTTTTGACCCAGCAGTTGGGTTAAATGTTTGCCCAACCTGCTGGGTAGTTTTATTTAACCCAACAATTGTTTACAAATTACTATATGTCTGGCTTAAAATGAACCCAAAATAGGTTGGAAATTAAAAATCTGACTCATAATTACTAGAGGCAACAATAATAATCAAAAAGATGAGCATTTATTAATAAGCAATTTAATAAATGTTTATTGTTTAAATATTATTCAAAAAAGTATTAATAAATTTTTGTTTATTAAACATATTAATAAATGTTAATTTCCAACATATTTTGGGTTCATTTTAAGCAAGAAATACAGTAATTTTTAAACAATATTTGGGTTAAATAAAACTACCCAGCAGGTTGGGCAAACATTTAACCCAGCCACTGGGTTAAAACAACCCAATCGCTGGGTTTGTCCATTTTCAACCCAACTTGGGTTGTTTTTAACCCAGCATTTTTTAGAGTGTAGAGAGTAGCTATATTCCAATTCTTGTACACTTTAAATATGAAATATATGTCACAATACAGAAGAAAAGATCTGTCGCTACGTCCTATAACAAGTCCACTGTAGGCAAGTTGAATTTAACCTATGTGCAATTTATTCCAAAATCAAAAGTGAACCAAAACAAAAAGATAACTTGAAACAAACATAACTTAAAAAAAGAAAATAACAAGAACATAAACATAAATGTGAACTTGACTTGGAAACACAAAACTCACCAAAGAGCAGTTACAGGGAACAAAGATAGACAAGTAACAATGAAACAGGAAGGCTATATATATACCATGACTAAACAAGACACCCCTGAAAACAGTGAACACAATGAACCAATGAGAATGTGACACATAAAACAAGGGAACCAATCAGAACATGACACATGAAACTAGGGAAGCACATGACCTGATCACGTTAGGGCAAGGAATCACATGACAAACTGGAACCATGACTGTGAGAATAATACAAAATAAAAGACACGAAAACATGAAAGTGAAATCAAAACCCAAAACCAAACGTGACACATCCCCTCCCACCCCCCAACCCACTCAAAGTGCGGCTCCAGACACCCTAACGGCACACCCACCCAAAACCCGAAACACAAACAAAATCAGGAGGGTGGTGGGTTGGAGGAGGTCCAAGGGGAGGGATGGAGGGCCAGGTCCATGCAGCTAGAGGACAAGGTCCTGGATCATAGCCTGGATCAATGAGCATGGACAATGGAGCAATTGGAGGCCTGGACCGTGAAACAGAGGTGGATCTGGACTGTGGAGCAGTGGTATGCCTAAACCGTGGAGTAGCAGTGGGCCTGGATCACCTACACCATGGAGGAACAGGTGGCCATGGTGTATCCAGCGAAGACAAATACCATCAGGGTAGAGCTGGTGGATGAGATGACCACCTCCGGAGGATGGGGCGGCCATGGTGGAGCAAAGACCTGCAGTCCTCCTGGCCATGACATAGGGCACAATAAGTTCTTGGACGGCCTCCGTGGCTCTGATTTGCGGCATCAAACGTTTGTGAACAGCCTCTATGACCTTGACATTAGTCTCAGAAAGTTTAAGGACTGCCTCCGTGGCCGTGACATGGCAGGCATATAGTTCTTGGACAGCCTTTGTGACCAAGACATGGTAAGCAATTGGCCCAGAAATGGCTTCAAAGTTAACAAAACATTATTATTATTATTATTATTATTTATTTATTTTTACATTTTTTTAATGATAACAACCCTGCCATTAAAAACGGCTATTAAATGGATACTATTTCTAGTGGATTTTCAAAGTATGTATCCACATGCTTGTTTAGCTAAAATTACCCTATGTTTCAGGAGTTTGGGATTGTTTTGGGATTGTTCTCCAACTTTATCAGTTGAGAAACGGAGAAGAATACATGACAAGCACCCAGCTAAACAAGTATATAGTTCAGCATGTAAAGCATGTGAAAAGTACTAAATCAACAATTTTATAATTATAATTAACTGGTTTGTGTTATTTGAAATCACATTTAGAGTAAATATATATTTAAAATGTACTCATTTGCAAATTCAGCTTTACAAATATGTAATTACAAATATATTTAAATAAAGTTTCAATAGAATGACATTAAAGTATTTTTTAGTTTACCAGTACATTTGATAATACATTTATACCATATTTAAAAGACAATAGTAACTAATTATGAAATTACTTACAGTAGTAAGTGATGTCTGGCCTAGGAAAATTACCACCCTTTGTTCAAATATTATTATTAATTTGTTAAAGATTTTGGAAGCATATTGCATAGTTGTGCTTGGAGTCATTTGTTTAATTTGTGATAATGCAATGAAATATGCCATATTGTGCAGACAAAATTTTTGGCCAGGCTGTCATACAAAGAAATTATGTATACATGCAAAAACAAGAGAGAACCAGCAAAATGTTAATAACTGCTTTTGTTGTAGTCAATGTATGCTTTTTCCTGTGAGTTTTTGTTTTTCTATGCATTTTTATATAGTAAAATAAAACGTTTTATAATTATAATAATTTATTTGTAATAATTTTGTCAGATAAATACCTTAACCAAGTTTAGTGTTTTGTTCTTCCTTCATATTTAAAATATTTTAAAATGTTTTGATGATTTAATCAAACTTGTAGGGTAATTAAAAACAAATATAGCCTCTAGACGTCACTTTGGCCACTACAGTGTAAAGATTTCTGCTTAAGTGGGTCAAAAAGCACTCTAAAGTTCATCTAATTGCATTTAATATAAATTTAAACTGTACTACATTTTAATTTTCAGAGCTGTTTTAACTCTCATTAACTCTCATTAACAACCTTCTGGTTGATAACACTTGATAAGGTGTCTTAATGTGGTGCTCATGTCTCAAGATGCTAAAAAACAAAAACAAAAAAAACAATGCAGTTACTAAAGACATCTGTGTAAGTAGACTAACAATTGAAAAATAGCGCAGATGGAACACAAGAACATGCCTTGTGTGAGCTGAGGAGATCATCTGAGGACAATTTTCTATAATGTATGTTCAGTCTTTAGCGTATTATCCTATAGTGAACTTTGGGAGGTGGAAATATCCTGACAGTGTGGCGCCTGGACACACAAAAGGAATCAAGGCATTGAGTCTGTCTGTGGGATGTAATTGGAGTGAATTGAAAAGCACTGTCGCTGTGTTCTGTCTGTCTGCTGCGCACAAACAAACACTCATATCCTGACCCGTGCAGCCTGCAGAGAGGAAGAGGATTTGTGTGCTCTAGAAAGAATAATCCAAAAATATAAGACAACATGAGACACACAGAATTCAAGGGAAGATAAAACCGCATTATCAAATAAAATCATTGTCTCTTTTGCGTTTGCAGTCTGTCTTTGTCTCTTTTAATGTAGGGAGAGGCTTTGAAAAATATTGTTAGATGATAACATGTTTCATTGTGCTTATGTCGTTGCCGTTCAAGATGTCTGCCTGTTGTTTGTTGGTCCTGTAGAGTCGGCCCTTAAATATTTTTCTGCTCCCTCCCTCTGGCAGTTGTGCGCAGAGTGTTCATGTGTTTGGGGAAGGAAGTGAGTGTGTCGACGGTGAAGTGCACACTACCTCCCTCTCTCTCTCTTTGCAGCAAACCTCCAAACAGTCAGAGACACTGCATCAGCAACAGGAGGGACGGCAGACTGCAGATACTTGATTTTAAAGCTAGAGTCTGCCTCGAAACTGCTGATTTTAGGCTTAGCATGTGACTGTTTGGAAGTTATCTAATCTCACATAGGATGAAAAAACCGAATGCTTTTATAGATTGAATAAAATTTATATAGAGCAAGTGGAACGTCACAGTTTACATGCAATGAGGAGTGACGAGAGAAAACAAGTCATCGGTATGCCATTCTTTCTGTAATGAAGGAAAAGAGAGACTGTTTTTCCTGGGGTAGAAATGAGAATGTTCCTGCAGCTGTCAGCTGATCTCTGGGTGTGGTCTGTCATCCACAAATCAGACATCTCCCATAAGCACTGTTCAGATGGGATTAGTCTTCTAAATGACGTTTGATTTACAGTTAGGATGTCTATGATTTCTTGTAGTGATTAAAACAAGATTGGGATCTCTATAGCTATTGCTAAGGTGGAAGTGTCTGTTTTCTGAATTTAGCCATTACAGAAGGTCATGTGATTTGGATGCATTCATATATATGTGATTAATTGTATAATCAGTTTGTAAAATCAGATGCACTTTATGAATTTAACAATTTAGTTTATGAATGCTTTCAATATACGGTAATAATAAAATAATCATATGCGTGGTTCCAGTTAGAAAGATGCAAACTTTATTTCCAAAAGCCCAAGAATAAATAGAATACCATTCAATATTTTGTGGGGCAGTAAGATTTTTTCTTTTTCTTTTGAAAGAAATGTAAACTTTTATTCAGCAAGGACACATGATGCATTAAACTGATCAAAAGTGACAGTAAAGACTTATACTTAATATTAAAAAAAATTATATTAAATGCTGTTTTGTTTTTTTCACTTTATATTCATCAAAGAATCCTGGAAAAATGTGTCACAGTTTCCACAAAAATATTTAACAGTACAATATTAATGATGATAATAATAATAAATGTTTTTTGAGCAGCAAATCATCATATAAGAATGATTTCTGAAGGATCTTGTGACACTGAAGACTGGAGTAATGGCTGCTGAAAATTCAGCTTTGATATCACAAGAACAAATTCTATTTTAAAATATATTAGAATAGAAAACTGTGACGGACTCGACATGGAGGCATGTTTAGAATCCGTATGTGGAAGTTTATTGAAAATAAACAGAGCAGACAAATCTGAATCATGAGGCAATGAGACGTAGTCGAAAGGCAGACCAAAGAATAAAACACACGTTACAGTCCAACCAGGCAAACACAAAGAAAACAGTAATCCAAGAGATGATATCCAGTAAACAAGCACAATAGTCATAACAAGCATCATTAACAGCAGGCAATGGTAAACACTCCGTAGTGCGGAGAAACTGGCAATACTTTGCAAAGTATACATGGAAATGGCATGGCTTAAATACATGAGACAAACAGGTGTACTTGTTTATTAAGTGACTTGTACTTTGTGTTCTATGGCTGAGGCGTCCTCTAGGTCGTGGCGCTGGGTGGTCATGGTGTGCTTGGTGGAAGTCGTGGATCAGTGAAGGGTCTAGTATGTCGTTGACAGCTACCCACGATCTCTCCTCTGATCCGTAGCCCTCCCAGTCCACCAGGTACTACATCTGACCCCCTCTACCTCTAGAGTCCAGGATCACTTTCACCATGTTGGCCGGCTCTCCATCAATCTCCAACGGAGGCGGCGGTTCAGGATCCATTGATACCAGGGCCAGATGCCGGGTGGACCGGTTTCAGGAGGGAGACATGAAAGGAAGGAGAGATTTGATAATGAGCAGGAAGCTCTAGACAGTATGTAACAAGGTTAATCTGACATCATTTTTTGAAAAGACCCACATACATAGGGCTGAGCTTCCTGCAGGGTAGCTGGAGCTTGAGGTCACGTGTGGACAACCAGATCCTTTGACCAGGTTGATAGTCGGGGTGGGGACGTCTCCACTTATTCAACTGAATCCTCTGGGCACATATGCCTCGTGTAGCCTGACGTGTACACTGTCTCATACCCGCTCACTACGCCTGATCCAGTCATCCACTGCTGGCACCATAGAGTGTTCACCTGACCAAGGGAATATTGGAGGTTGGTAGCCCAGCACGCACTGGAATGGAGTGAGTTCAGTTGAGGAATGAGTGAGGCAGTTCTGTGCATATTTAGCCCATGGGAGGAAGTCGTTCCATTTTGTTGAACTATCTGCCGGTCTCCTGGTTAAGTCTCTCCAAGTGTCCATTAGCCTGTGGATGATACCCTGAAGTGAGACTGATGTTAATATCAAGTTGTTTTCAGAAGGCCTGCCAGACTCGATGTCTTCTGGCAGGCGGTACACCCTGAAAACTTGGTGGAACAAAGTGTTGGCAGTCTCCATTACAGTGGGTAAACCTTTCATGGATATCAACCTGCATGACTTGAAGAATCTATCAATGATTGCCAGTATTGTGGTGAATCCATTGGAGTTGGGCAGATTAATGATGAAGTCTATAAACAGGTGAGACCATGCTCTTTAGGCAATGTGCAATGGTTGCAGCAAGCCAGATGGTTGCTCCTTGGGGGTCTTGGATTGTGCACGCACTTGACATGACTTTACATAACAAGCAGTTACATCATGAGTCAATGATAGACACCAGAATGAGTTGCGTACCAGTGAGATTGTCCTGTGAATACCTGGGTGTCCAGTGCTGATGGAGGTGTGTATCCAGTGAATGGTTCTCTGACGTAGTGCTTGAGGTACATAGTGTTTGCTCTGTGGGCATTCTGCTGTTGCAGGGTCCATCTGTTGTGCTCTCTGGATTTCTTCCATAATGTCCCACCTGATGGGGGCAACGATGACAGATGGTGGTAGAATGGAATCATTATGTGGTTGTGCATAAGATGGATCATACTTTCTAGCGTGAGCATCGACCTAGCTGTTGTTGCTGCCAGGGCGGTAAGTAACGGTGAATTGGAAGCATGTAAAAAAAAAATGGCTAGCGGTCTTCATGGAGAGTAACTCCTTATTAATCACGTCATAGTTTCATTCATCTGCATTCAGTTATCTAGAAAAGTAAGCTGCAATGAGACTGTAATTTCGGTTAAACATGCGTTAGGAATCAGCAAAGCCCAGGAATCGTTGGAGCTCCTTGACTGTGGAGGCTTGGGCCACTGCCTGAATTTTTGACATGCCCATCTCAACTCCTTGATGACTGATGTTATAGCTGAGAAATGTAGTCTGGGTGGTGTGAAACTCGCATTTCTCAGCTTTCACGTACAGTTGATGTTGATGGAGGCGTGAGAGGGACTGTCTTGACGTGCTTGATATGCTCAGTTTTGCTCTGTCAGTATAAGCAATGACACATTGGTTAAGTGGGTCTCTGAAGATCTTATTTATTAAGGATTGAAACACTGCTGGTGCATTGGCAAAACCATAGGACATGACCTGATACTCAGTGCTCCCTAGTGGTGATAAATGCAGTTTTCCACTCATCCCCTTCTCTGATCCTTATAAGCACTCTTTAAGTCTATCTTTGTGTAAATTTGTGCCTCACAAAGTTGTTCCGGTGCTGAGGGGAAGTGGAAGTGGGTACCTGTATTTAACTGTGACAGTGTTCAGACCTCTATAGTCAATGCGTGGACGGAGTCCGTCATCATTTTTTATTTTTTTTTCACAAAAAGAAGCCTGCTGCTGCTGGTGAGGTTGAGGGTCAGATGAACCCAGATGCTAGGGGCTCTTCAGTGTAGCTCTCCATGGCTAGGGTTTCAGGACATGAGAGAGGGTATACTCTGCGCTTAGGTGGTGCTGTGTTGGGTAGCAGTTCAATGGCACAGTCCCATGGACGATGAGGTGGTAACTGGGTTGCCTTGGTTTTGCTGAATTCTTGGTACTCATTGGGAACCTTGATTTCTTTGGAGACCTCTGGGCTCTCAATGCTAGTAGTGGTATGGTATGGAAACAGTGACATGAAGACAATTGGCTTGACAGTCATTTGACCATTGTGTAAGCTTACCATGGCTCCAGGAGTTGGATGGATCATGAACAGCTAGCAATGGATGGCCCAGGATGGGAATGTCATTGACAAACAGTGAAATGACTTCAGTGTAAAAACAGTCCAATCTGCAGGGTAACTGGAACAGTTTGATGGGTTATGCCAATGGGTTCATTATTAACAGCGGTAGAACAGAAGGAATGTTTAGTTCTTTAACCAGATCTGCATGAATCAAATTAACAGCTTATCCTGAATCCACTACCACTGCCTTTGGAAACCTCATTGAAAGAGATATCAAGGGGCAGAGAAAAATCATGGTTAATAGGAGAGGTGAAATTTGTAGTACTCACTTGTAAACTTGAGTGTTCTGAATGTTTATGAATTCGGACAGAGTAGCATCCTCACCTTCACATGCAAGCTTGGCCTGTAGCTCAGTGTTTCTCAACTCCAGTCCTCGGGACCCACTGCTCTGCACATTTTGTATGTATCCCTTATTTAACGCACCTGATTCAGATCATCAGCTCGTTAGGAGAGACTCCATGACCTGAACTGAGTGTGTCAGGTAAGAGAGACATACAAAATGTGCAGAGCAGTGGGTCCCGAGGACTGGAGTTGAGAACCACTGCTGTAGCTTGTGGTTAAGCCCCTCTTGGAAAACAGTTTTCAAGGCCACATCGTTCCAGTCGCTCTAGAGATCTGAATGTGATGGCATACTCAGATGCTGATCGATGGCCCTGGCGTGAGTGAAGCTGCTGAACAGAAACATCTTTACCCCCAGCTGGATATTCGAACACCTCTTTAATTTGTTGCACAAAGTAATCAAAGGATGTTTGAAACTTTCTCCCAAACAGCTGAAGCTTACTTGACATGAAGCTTACTTGGCAGTCTGGAACACGTCAAGCCTTTTTTGTACTTTTTACAAATGAGAAGCGCGTTCGACCAACGTGGATGCGCAAGTGGTTGCCATGGTAACGAACAATACCTGCTTGTAAAAGCGATTGAACATCTTCACTATCTGAGGCTAAATCACTTATTATATTGAGAATACAACAGCGCATATTATGTTTTTCTAACTCCAAATGATCGGCCAATCATCGGAACCAGCTGATTATCACACATTTTGCTGATGCAAAAGATGTGTGCATGCTTATGCCATGAGAGGTGAATATGAAAGGCTGAGCAGCGACAGTGTCTCAGTCTCCACTGGGCTTGAGTAAAATAATAATGTTGTTACAAGGTGTGTACAATTTAAACTACTTTATTAAATAACTCCACTAACAGTAGCTGCTGTTGAGTTTGCATACTGCTGTTCTCCTATTCTCTTCTGAACTCTTCCCTGTCTTTTAATTTTAATCGAATCGTGACCCCAAGAATGAATTTTAATCGAATTGGGAGATTCCAAAAGATTTGCACCCCTAGTAACGACGTGATTAAAGCACTAAATCATCAGAAACTGCTTTAACTGCTTTTAAATAATCTTATAAATGCATTTAACCAGGGGCAGTCATGGCCTAATGGATAGAGAGTCGGACTTGTAACCCAAAGATCATGGGTTTGAGTCTCAGGTCCGGCAGGGATTGTCGGTGAGGGGATGAATGTCCAGCACTCTCTCCACCCTCAATACCACGACTGAGGTGAGACCCTTGAGCAAGGCACCGTACCCCCAACTGCTCCCCGGGCGCCACAGCAATGTGCTGCCCACTGCTCCGGGTGTGCGTTCACGTTGTGTGTGTGTTCACTGCTGTATGTGTGCACTTGGATGGGTTAAATGCAGAGCACAAATTCCGAGTATGGGTCACCATACTTGGCCACGTCACTTCACTTCACTTAAAACAATACAGAATCGAATCATTAATCAAAATCACATTGAATTTTGTGTATCAAATTATTTTGAATTTGCAAAAAAAATTTAAAATCTTGAATCAAATCAAAACCTTTTGGATTGTGAATCAAAATAAAGTGATTCACTGTCTACCCAAAGATTCACTCCCCTAGGGTCCATAAAGATATTTTATTTGTTTTGTATTTTTTGCCTAGATTCTCTTAGAAAAATCCCAATTTAAATCAAAATGTATTTGATTTGATGTATCAGTTCACTAAAAAAAGATGGAAATGGCTCACAATGAGCTTAATAGAAAGTCTCCATAAGGTTCCTTCTGTTCTCTCTTCCTCTGCCCAACTCTTTAGTGCAGAAGAAATGACAAACAAGGAGATGTGTCCTGATCTGAGGTCACTGTTGTGTAGCAGAGACTAAAGGTTGCTAAAAGCCAGGCGAGACAGTCAGTAAGGACAAACCTGGGCATATGTTTCCCCCGGTGGATTGTGTGTGGGTTTTTTATGAGTAGTTTTACTTACCATGAGTGTTCTGTGAGCAATGAGAAAAAGCAGGAGAACGCTGCAGCCATTTGGACTGAGAATTATTCAGAATTAAAACCATGACAAAGTATGGCAGTAGTTTGTGAAATGTTTTATATATGCCTGTCTGTGTGTATTGTTGTGCCTTCAGATACCACAAGCCTTACGTTTCAGTGTTCAGTCTTGTGGTTTCCCCCATTTTGTTAACCTCCACTCTTGTAGGAAGTTGTGTAATATTTTGTCTTGTTCTGAGTGTTTGGGTTTTTCTCTGGGATGAGCAAATGAAAACAAATATGCTGTTTTCAGTTGATGAATGAACAGAACATTTTAGCGTGCCTCCCATCCAATAATCACAATAAGCTTTGTGCTTTGATACTTTTGATATGAAAAAAAAAAAGTCTCAGATTTTAAATTCTGTCCATTTTACTACGAAATTCAGATAATACAGATCGGTGTTGCCGCTTCAGATCAAGCGAAGTTTATGTGAACGGATCCACTATTATACTTTACTACTAGTTACAGCATGAAATAAACATGAATGAACATCAGAAGGTATGTTGAAAGATACAGTACAACTTACCGAAATCCATATGTCTCATGGAATCGCTCAATCAGTGTTTCATCCACAGAAAGATGTCAACAAAACCGCTTTTAAACTGTATGCCATGTAAGGTTACATTTACCTTAGAAAAGCCATTCGGTGACCATAAGCTCAATAGTCAGCTAGAAAAATAACTCTAGAGAGGAGCATTTTGCTAAATGTATGCACCATATTGCACATTCATAATTTTTTTATTTTATCCGAGCCGAGGTAAATACCCAAAATCTAATGACAATGGTCATAATAAAAGAGTAAAAAAGTCAAAAAGTAAAATAACGAGCTTCCAGCGCAACAGCCATACACATTCGATGTACATCCAAAAAGTGTATAACGCTATAACACATAGTATGTCATGGCATTGTGCACTACGTCGCGGAAGTTAACGCTTTTTGGACATACGTCGAACGCGTATGGCTGTCGCTCCGGAAGCTTATTTTATTTTATATAGTTTTAAATAAGGATATTTGTCTAACACAAACGCATTGATTTGCTTCAGAAGGCCTTTATTAACCTCCTGGAGTCGTATGGAATGGATAATTTTTTTTATGGATGGGTGAATTTTTTTGTCTTAAACATTTGGGCTGCCATTTACAACCATTATAAATCTTGGAGGACGAAGGATATTTTTAAATATATCTCTGATTGTGTTTGTCTGAAAGAAGATAGAAGATGGGGGTGATGATAAGTCAGTCAAGTTTTTATGACAGCCACCATTTAAATGTTTATATTTAAAAATATATATATTGGAGTAGAAATATAATTAGGCATATGTAATTATGAAGTTTTATTTATCATTTTATTATAACATGATAAATGCATCAATCAATTAGATTTTGGGTCTTTGCCTCGGCTCGGACAGACAACTTCTCGTGACAGTTTTAATTGTATTCTTCAGATAGCCTTCAGATATTTCCACTGCTAAAAAAAATTCTGTCAATGACGGAATTTTTTGGTTAACGGGCCCTCTGATTGATAGATAGATAGATAGATAGATAGATAGATAGATAGATAGATACATACATACATACATACATACATACATACATACATACATACATACATACATACATACATACATACATACATACATACATAAAATACATAAAATACATAAGATACATAGATAGATGTGTATATGCTGACAGACAGATAGATTAGATAGATGGATGGGTAAAATCAAGTCCCACCCTACATTTTTCCTGTTTCACTATGAAGAACATAAGATTATGGAAGTAAAATGGGTTCTGAACGTCATTTCAGGTTGACAGTTTTTCACCAGCAAGTACAACTCATATTTTCCTCAACATGTAAAAATTTTGTCTCCCTTTTTTCTTATTGCTCATGCATTAAAGACTCCCTAGAGCTGTAGTTTAGGTATGGTCTGTAAAGTCTGTAAATGAATAAAATGAGGTGCTGTGGAGCTCTAAGTGGAAACAGAGCTCAATAACAAAAGTCCAAGTTCAAGAGCAGCTATTCAAACAGAAGTTGTGGAAAGTGTGTTAAAGGTAAAAGAGAGTGTGTGTGTGTGTGTGTGTGAGAGAGAGAGAGAGAGAGAGGTTCAGTCTAGAGCGGGAAGTCAATAGTCTGAGTCTGTAAGTCTGGTTAATGAATACCGCCCCCTCAGGGTGATCCCTTCATGTAAACACTTCATCACACTAGCAGTGCGAGACTGCATAGCTCCCAGGGGCACGGCCACTCACCGCCCATGACTTTAAACCCTATCAATATCTCCCATCCTCAGGTAAAAGCACACACACAAACAAACTTGGCAGTCTCGACGCAAACTGACAAGAACCTGTATTGGTTTGTTCCCGTCAGATTTATTCCTGTGTGTCTGGCCTTTCTTCCTTTCTACTCTTTAGAAGCTCATTTTGGGGTATTACCATAGTTGATAGTCTAGTTAGAGAGAGAGAGAGGACTAATGAGGATTACATTAGTTAATGCTGACTGCAGCTCCTCTAATCACTCCTAATCAATACGGTTGCCTATTCATGTGTAGTACTTCCGTGTGTGTGTGTTTATTCAGCTATACTTTCGGGACAAAGTTGTCTCAGGAAGTTAGTTAAATTTGACAAAACCTCCCTTTGGGGACAACCCCAAAGCAATGTTTTTTTTTAATTCTAAAAACAACAACAACAAAAACTGACTTTTAGGGGTAGGGGTATTTAGATAGCTATTTTTCACATTATTGCATGCATGTTTCTCTTTAAGTCACATTATAATTTATATGGTAAAAACTGTAAAAGTTCCCAAAAGATTGACACGTTTGATTGTTTTATCTACATATTTTCATTACTTTTATATTTATAGTTAGAGTTTAGTTTGAGAATATTTTATTAGTTTTAGTTATAATAATAGTTTGTGTACTTGGAGTGTTTTATGTTACATTTATTTACCTAAAGTTTATTGTAGTATTTTATTGTCATTTGTGTTTTGTTATTGTTGTGTGTAAATTCAGTGTAAAAATACCTTGACAATGTTTCAGGTCCAGAATGGAATGTTGATGCCTGTATATGTTACAACTTTCAAGCGTATATTTCATTAAGTGCTATAATGTTAATAATACACCAAGCTACTTGAAGTCCCAAAACCATAAATACGACCGTATTTTACAAATATAATGCAGTGTTAAACCATTTGCTGTAAGATAACTTACAGTTAACCAACTAGTGTTTATTTAAAAAATCATCTGTACAAATTACAAACTTTTTACAATGAACAATATAAAATGAAATATATTATGAACTGTAGACAGCATCAAATTTACATCCTGTAATGCCTGAAACATTATCACTATTTTTTACATCCAGTTTACTCTAAATTTAACATGATTTTATTCCTGCTATTATAATCAGTATAACGTAATATAAAAACATTAGCAGTCAATGGAAGGTTCTCGCTGTGTATCTGTACAAGTTTGTGTTTTTTGGAGAAGTGATCCTGCTGCGAGGAAGTTATCCTGCTTAAGTTAGTTTAATTTTTCTTATTCCCATCTTATATTGTCCAAATACATAGTGCAATAAATCCAAAGTTCCTGCCTGCTTCCACGAATATAAGGTACATTTACTTGGCTAGACTTGGTCTAACTGTGATGCTGATCTCTGCTGATGTGATGGCTGACGGCAGTGTGATTTAGACTTCCACCTGAGCAATCACAGGTGTTGTGACGGAGCCAGACTGATGTGTCTGTCTCAGCTGTAAGAAGCTTGGCCTCCAGCAAGAGACGCTATGAGTCATCTCTAAAGACACTGACAAGCATTGAATAGAGGCGTCTGTGGCGTGAGGTGATATTGTAAGGAAGGTTCATTAGTTTTGGGTAACTAAAAAATTATTTATATACTATTATAGTTTTTGTTTAATATTTAAATTAGCTTTAATTTTTATATTTTCAGTTTTCATTTTAATTTTAGTTTTTTTTATATTTTAATATTTGTATTAAATATTATTTTTTTATATTAATATGTNTTAATAGTTTTAATATTTTAATAACTTAAACTGTTATTTTAGATAGTTGTCAGAGCAACTATTTTTTAAGTTTCATCTAATATATTTTTATTTATATTTTATTATTTAAATTAACAAAAATTATTTCTGATAGTTTTTAATTAGCAATAACAACACTGTTATTATACATCATCATAGTATTTCTTGTACTGCCTGTATACTGATTTAAATATTTAAAAATTTTATTTACATATTAAAAATGACTATTACAGTAATGATTCACTACTAAAAATAATGGGGAATTAAAAGATGACTACACAATTACTAATCATTGGCATGTAATTGTTTGTGCTATGGATGTTAATAATGATACCATAAATCATGTGTCTAAAATAAGTCTTATCAGACTTATTTTTATCTAACTGACAAAGTCGTGCTAAACAGTATAAAGTGTAAGTCTTTTAAGACTCATAGTTATAACATTGAAATGGCACCCCAGTCTTTTTTAAAAACAATTCAGAGGTTGTCATAAACTCTTCTTATCTGTCTGACCTTACTGTGACCGGCTCGCACGGGGAAAGCTCGTCTCACCACAGATTGTCTTATCGTTGTAAATATCCTCACAGCCACGCACTCACACATATCTGTTACCGCAACTCAGCCTGGAACGCTTCAAACCATCACACCGTCAGTGAGAGGTCACAGGGGAAAGTAGGACACAAACACAGGTCATGCTTCCAAGTTTAAAGTAATGCAGTGGTGCCATGAACCCAGATGCCACTAGAGGGCGTTAAAGCAAAACCTGCATCTCTTTCAAGTTCAGTCATAACAAGGCCAATTTTAGCACTCACGTCTGACAAACAGTTCTTAAAAACGACAACAGTTAAATGGTGTAAACGTTTCATCTTTGTAAACACGACTGAATTAAGCGGCATGTCCTTTGTTTTTGAGACATAAACATTTCTTTGTTTTGTCTATTCGCACAGCTAGTTGCCTAACCCCCAGTTTCACAGACAAGGCTTAAGCTAGTCCTAGACTAAAATGCATGTTTGAGCTGTTTTAACTGAATGTAACTCGCACTGACATATCTTAAAATATGCCAGCACCATTGTTTTGCATCAAGATGCACACCAGTAATGTTTTTTTCTTGTGAACGTTTATAAAAGCTACCTAATTGAACTAAGGCCTAATCCTGGCTCAGGCTAAGCCCTGTCTGTGAAACCGGGCCTATGTGTTCTTTTTGACTTTATTTAGAGTTAGAACATTGGCCAGAATGTCACAAACACATGTCCAGGTGACATTTCACATGAAAGTCAATAAGAAGAGAATGAAAAGATTTTCTCCCTTTAAATAATGTCTACACATTTGTCTTTGAAATTTTTGTATTGCCCATTATTCTCAATAGCGATTATCATTACTGTAATAGTAATTTTTGACTGCCACAATAATAACAAAAAAGTAATATAACTGTTAAACAATTAAATTAGTATGTAGGCGGTACATGAAATACCATGATATATATAAATACCAGTGTTGTTATTGTTAACTGAAACTAAAAATATTACAAATCTTTTTTTGTTATTTGAAATAAAATACTAAAATAACACTGGTAAATGGTGCTAATAATATATAATAATTTTCACATTTCAATAATGAGAATTTGGGTGTTGTACCCGAATTCTTAAATTGCCATAAATATGTAACAAAAATTAATTAAAAATGAATGTTTTTAAAACTGGCTTCATTTTCTCTAAAAGAAAACAGAGATTCATATTTCTTCATTCACCAATTAAGAGTTACACATACAGTGGCCCAAAAATATTATGAATTTTAAAAATATCCAGGCGAATGCATACATTTTAAACTAAGATTTTTTAAGCTATATATATATATATATATAAGAAAAGTATAAAATGATTAAACAAATGTTGATATGTTTAGAATTAAAGTCAGCATGAATTGGAAGTTGCAGTAGTCTTTTCTTTTCTTCCCTATTGTGACGTATATCAGAGTAAAATGTCTTATTGAAGAAAAAAAAAAGGAGGATGGGACTTGATTTTGTCCATCAGGAATCGATTGGATTGTTGGACTGTTCTGGTTTGCTATTGCTGTCATTTCATGTGAGCAACAGGTTGTCTCGCCCTTGCATCAGAAAACACGTCATCAGAGAAGAGATGTCGCTGCAAGAGGGAGGGGAAGTTATTTTGTTTAAAGATTATGAGGACTTTTTAATTTAAAAAAATGTGCATGGATAAATCAGTTATAATACACACTCAAATATGTGCATACAGTGACCAAAAACATTATGAATTTTAAATATCAAAGCAAGTGGCATTCATTTTAAACTAAGATTTTCAAGCAAAATATTTAACAAAAAAAGTATGAATTGAAAAAAAAAAATGTATAATTTTTGTAGGTTAAAGGGTTAGTTCACCCAAAAATGAAAATTCTGTCATTAATTAGTCACCCTCATGTCGTTCCACACCTGTAAGACTTTCGTTAATCTTTGGAACACAAATTAAGATATTTTTGATAAAATCTGATGGCTCAGTGAGGCCTGCATTACCAGCAAGGTAATTGACACTTTCAGATGCCCAGAAAGTTACTAAAGACATATTTAAAACAGTTCATGTGACTACAGTGGTTCAACCTTAATGTTATGAAGCGACGAGAATACTTTTTGTGCACGAAAAAAAAAAAAAAATAACGACTTTATTCAACAATATCTAGTAATGAGAGATTTCAAAACACTGCTTCATGAAGCTTTGAAGCTTTACGAATGTTTTGTTTCGAATCAGTGGTTCGGAGAGTGTATCAAACTGCCAAAGTCACACCCCCAGTGGTGAACCATTGAAATTTCGAAACACTGACGTAATGAAGCCTCGTTTACTGAAATCACGTGTCTTTTGCAGTTTGATACGCGCTCCAAACCACTGATTTGAAACCACTGATTCGTAAAAATTCGAAGCTTCATGAAGCAGTGTTTTGAAATCGCCCATCACTAGATATTGTTGAAAAAAGTCGTTAATTTGTTTTTTTGGTGCACACAAAGCATTCTCGTCGCTTCATAACTTTAAGTTTGAACCACTGTAGTCGCATGAACTGTTTTAAATATGTCTTTAGTAGCTTTCTGGGCATCTGAAAGTGTAAATTATCTTGCTGTCAATGGAGCCCTCACTGAGCCATTGGATTTTATCAAAAATATCTTAATTTGTGTTCCGAAGATGAACAAAGGTCTTACTTACCTCATAAATCCACTAAAAATCACAGCGACTTCAGTGATGTGATAAGTTGTTATAAAAGCTCTAGAATCATGTTTACAGATGACACTCAGTTTAATATTTTGTAATGTAATTCCATTAATTAAGTGTGACTTGAGTGTCCAAATTCTTTG
>RJVU01057109.1:2670932-2718569 GCA_003731715.1 Anabarilius grahami | reverse complement strand
CTTCACTTTTGCCCACTCAGCCGGACATTCCCCACTCCAAAACCACCCCGGATATTTATAGACCGCAGACAGTTTGGGAAAGAAGGGGGGTGTCTGACACATCTGCTGAATATCTGCTAGACTGTGGGGTCAGCCCAAGGTTAAAGCCTCTTCAATGCCTGCCTTGATTGGTCGTGGCTGCCACTAATGAGTGTGTGTGTGTAATTCTAACCGTCCCTACACACAGTCCCATTGAGGGTAGAGCAACCTCTTTCTCTCTCTCTCTCTCTCTCTCTCTCTCTCTCTCTCTCTCTCTCTCTCTCTCTCTCTCTCTCACCACCGCCATTGTCAGCGCCAGTCTCCCCTCCCACCGCTCCTGTCTGTCTGTCTGGAGCTGCTCCCCTCTCGGAGGAGGGAGGCGCAGGAGGAGGTGGGCTGTGAGCCTGAGACCGTCACAGAAAGCCATTCTTCTGAATGAAAGCGAGAGGAAAAGACCGTCAAGATGCGGGGAACGTATTTACCGTAGTCTAGAAGCAGAAAATGCGTCGGAGAGTCGTGAGAATGGCATGAGACGCGCGTGTACCGAGACCGCAGGCTGCTGCTGTGGAAGTGTTCCTCAGTTCATGTGAGGGCCGCGGCCGGCGGCTCTCTTCCCCCCGTCCCGTCACTTCCCCGAGCCCCCATGCGAAACATCACGGTCCCGGACAGCAGCTCCAGCAATAACAACAACAACGCCGCCAACTCCAATGACACATGCTCCTGCAACTGCACCCTATCCCAGCCACAGGGAATGGATATATGTAAGTAGGGCGGGTTTTTCTGAGCCGTTTTCGAATGCGGAGAGAACGCAGACTGTTACATTAGATCAATTTTCGAACGTGTACCGAATGAAAACAGAATATTCTTAACCTACAACACTCGACTCAACCTGGTGGCAATGTAACAGTTTTAGATTCAATCCTTTAATTCGGTCTGCATTTGAAAATGTATCAAATGTAACTGTGGCAGTTCCGAATCCGTTATTATGGCAGCAAGCTGTGCAAATATGTCAAACGCGAACGTATGAAAGATTTATCAGAGTGTAAATGTCATTCTCAGGTCGAATTATTATAGTATTTGACCGTTATTTTTCACTATCTGACTTGTACACCCATCGAATTTGGCTGTGGCGTATTAAACTATTCGTTCAGCCCCCCCAAAATGCGCCGTGTTTGTCAAAAACGACTTTTGATAAGCCCCTGTTGTATTTTAAACAGCTTGACCAATTAAATATAATAATACAATTGAGTGTTGTTGATGACTCGGGCGTCTGGGAGTGTTTGGAACTGGAACACAACTCGATGCATCAGTTGAATATTGCTGGTATTGCTGTGGGGGCTGCGCACAATATGGCAAGCTGTTTAACATTTATCCCTGAAAACTAACTAGTGTCTGTTTATGTTATGAGTGCTTATTTCTTAATTACGAGTAGATAATACAATAGTGATTAGTATATTTTTCAATTTGTCACTAGTACTTAATAGATAGCTACTAGAACAGGTTTATGAGAAAATTGTTACTAGGAGCTTTTCTTATCTCGTTAGTTACAGTTGCTTTTTTACTTATGTCAGGTGTTCTTTCACATAAGGAAAACTGAAATAGATACTAGTAACTATTTTAGAAGATACTATTGGAATAAGTTTTAGTATATAATGATAGTTAATACTAGTAAAACTGGAAAAAAGTCACTTGGTAAATATCTAAAAATAATTTTATTGACAAACGTTAAACTAGCTTGCCATAGTGCACACATTCTTTAACTCTATCCCTTCTGTTAGGTTCCCAGACAAACACACCTTTAGTTGTCCATATGTGCTTATTCTCACCATTTATGTACTATTTAATCACATTTTCTATTAGCATTTATGCTATACTTGAGAACTGCATGTACTTAATGTGATATTACTTTGTGGAACCTCTTGTAATTGCCTCTTGTTGTTTTTACTATAACATCATGGAAGCTGTAGGGTAAAATTTTGCCGAACATCTTAAAACTGTGTGTTCATCCGCTGGCGTTATTGCTGGGAATTGGTTCACTGCGGTCTGAAGCGGGCAGTCAGTCAGTCAACCCTTCCCCCACTTCAGTCCAGACTGGCTGAGACTCTGGGCTGTCTGAATCCACAGAGGACAAAAGGGCCTGTCATAATCAGTACTCGCACTGGCTATTTCTGCCGCAAATGGGATGAATTATTAAAAGTAAACCTTCAAATGAAAGAATCGTCCCTCTTCTCAAAGCCCTCTGGTAGACGACACTGATGTCTTGCCCCAGAAACTTTTCATTTGCTCATGAACTTGAATTGATTTCTGTTCTGTAAGATGTATGATGCATATGTAGTGTCCTTCAGCTAGTGAGGACTACATTAGAAAGAACCAGGAAAAAAGAGAAAAATTTTGTATTTTGAAAGACTTTGTATTTTTTTAAAGTCTAAGGGCAATTTAATTTTGTATATGGGTGAATTTCATGGAAACAACTAATACAATAGCAAAGGGGGTGATTGCAAATTTGATATCTTATTCTCTTCTTTCCAATGCAATCAGTCTCTCTCAAAAAAAAAAATCTTTCTTGTGAATTGAAGCAAATGGAAATGCAAACATTTCTTAACGTCATAACAATAAAATAACAAAATGTAGTACAATGACTGTTTAATTAAAATCAGCATAAATTAAAGGCAGTTTTTTGCATTAAGACAATAAAACAATTTGCTTAATTGTGATGAAAATGTCACAATGCATAATAATAATAATATAAATAAGAAATATGAAAATACATTTATAAAATATGCTTTATTTTACTTTTGATTTTGAGATGAAATATGACCTGTACTCATTCTTGACAGGTTTCAGTGGATGCAATTCTTTTTTATTTATTTGCCTACTCATGCTTGCTAAATGGTCTTGTCACAAATTGTGTGCGTGGTATTTCTTCCTGTTCTTGATTGATAAGGCATACCATCCCTATATATATATATGTCGGGACATGAATGTGAGAGTGCATTGGTGGTTTCTGTGTCTGTGCTGTGGTGTTCGGGACGGGCCGTGCAGACAGTGGAATGCTTGGTGACTTGGCGCTTAGATTCTACTGCAGTATTGGCTGCATTCAGGGCCGGCGATCCAGTGAGGCTGGAAAACTGGGGGAGCCAGTGACACAGCAGACACACACAAAATCACAGAAAGGACACACCTTTCAGGTCTCAGCATGCAAAACTCGCCAGTATAATCAGATTCGTATTAGCCTTAGCGTTTAGCACGAGTGGATTAGATTGCATTTTCATGCATGTGTGTACGTTATTGGATTCTAGGAGTTTCTTCCCTGTTGTCTTTTCCAGGTCTGGCCCCATATTAGCTGTTGTTCTGTCTGCTGTTTTAGGCACAGTCTACATCTGAGGTTTTGCGAGCTAAAGGCTGCTTATCTTATCTTACAAAGGCCTTACACCATACGGCTATTTCAAATGAAAACAGAACCCAGCTATTAATAGATCGCTGTGTAGAACGGCACTGTTGCATAGCTAGTCGTGCTGCACGGAAAAAGAAATGCACGATCATTGCGTCTTTTTTTCTAGCTGTCTTGCTCTAACTCACAAATGGCTGCACACACAGGGATAGTGTAGTCCATTTCCAGTGGGGCAGTGGCCAAAGTCAAGCTCCAGAATGGAGAAACAGGATATTGGACTGGCATTCGGCTCACTAGTGCGCTGCAGCTCGTATGTAACGAATACGCAGGGGACAAAAACACCATCCTCGTCAATATCTGATCTCTGCATCAATTTGGCACCTTTTTTATTTTCCACTGGCGGGCCGAAGCTTGGCCCAGACTAGAGGGTGAGGCCTGAGACGGGACACAAGAGTCGAGTGTTTATTGTCAGAGGCCAGAGGTTCTGTCTGTGTTGTTAACTATTTATTACAGATGCTGCCTTTAGAAATAGGGTAGTAAAAGTTTAGTGTGAGAGTTTGTTTTTTTTTAAGCTTAATTTAACGTTTTAAAATGTCATTTAAGTTAATACAGTCAGTTTATGTTCATAAGGTTATATCTTGGGATTGAAACATTTAGTTTTTAGTTCATGTCTTATGGTAATAGTCTAAGACATGCTTTTTTCATAATGTCTAGTTTTAGTCGACATAAAACTAGAAATTAAGCATAAGATTTAAATCTACTAAATATACAGTAAATTTAGTCGACTAAAATCTAATGGGTTTACTTAAATTGCAATACATCAATTAAGCATTTCTCTAACAATACACGGATCCAATACACTGATACACATCCAATATTCTCCTAACTGTTACTTTAGCTGTTACTTGAATACTCGCCAAAACAGACATTTTTAGTATTTCTGCTTTCATTGCAATTTTAGTTAAAAGTTTTAGTAATTTTTTTGTTTGTCTTTTAGTTTTTGTTTTTAAATGTAAATATGGTTTTTTATAAATATTTCTGTTTTAGTTATCATAGTACATCAGCATAAGCTATATATATATATATATTATATAATTTCAGTTAACATTTATTAATGAAGAGTTTAGGTTTAACTATAATAACCCTGATACTAGTCAAATCTATATATTATACTTAGTCTTTCCTTCCTGTGACGGGGCATCCCAGACAGAAGCTACAATAGTTTACTGTGAATTAAATGGAAATTAAATGAAATGAAATAGAGTTTGTGTAACCAAAATATCAGTAATGACCAGGAAAAAACTTGATAGGCTATAATGTGTGACTGTTAATTATAAACAAGCCAGAAAAACACTGTGACTCTTATTTTGAAATGTCTGCAGTCTGCACTGTTCTATTGCAGGCTGCTCATTCAAGTTCAGATGACGAAGATAAAATATGCATTCTTACAACTGTCTAAAACATATTACCATATAAACAACGTAAGGTAAACATTGTCATAATTCATCAACATTAGCAATCTCATGGCATAAATGTGCACTATTCATTGATTGCGAATGCGAACTGCTCTGACATCAGTTCTGACTGGATCTCTTCCCAAATCGTCCCTCCGTAAGATTTTCGTCTCGTTTTCATTCATTGACGAAAATGAGAGTAGATTGTTGTCATCTCGTTTTTATCGTGAAAAAATGTCTAAATAAAAAAATTAACACTGTAACGGATCTCTGTAAAAATTGAACCGTACCATTCTCCACCCATGGTTCGGCACGCACTTGCACCGCATTTAATCTCAAATCTGACGAGGCATCTATAATAACGCATAAAACAGACAGAGTTACGCTTATGTATGTTTCTGTCGGTGGATACCCTTCACATCAGTTTCATGTGAGAGTAGCGGTCCAATCAACTGTTAGTATGTAAATATATTGCTGACTGCACAGTTCCTCATGTGTACCGAAGCGCATACACAGAGAGCCGCGTCTCAGAGTGCGTGTGAGTACTAAATTAAGTTCTCTTTCAAGTCTTCTTGCACTTGAACAGGAAATTCACACAAAAATTGTCAAATGCCCGTATTGGCGAGTATCCTAGTAAACATAGTCAGTTATGTCTTAAGTGAACGTAAACAGTCGGGAAACAGCAGTGTGACAGCAGCCTGATATTTCTGCTGCTGTCTGTGTTTTTAATATCAATCAAACAACAAAAGACAATCACACACTGCTCTTGACTAAATAACTTTTGTAATTTTAACTTTGTTTTGTTAATCTTTGTTTAATTTATACATTGAAGATTATATGCAGTTATTTTAGATTTGGTTACTTTCATTTCTGTACCTGAAAACTACTTAGACCTACCTGAAAAACCTGAAAAGCACTGTTTATTTTATTTGAATCTTTGCTTTATTGTATTTATTGATTATTTGTTCTTATTTTATTTATTCTTACTTGACAGTAGTCCTTTTTTTCCCCTGAACATAGCACATACCGAACCATACTGAAAATGTGACCCTAAAATCGTGATACAAACCGAACTGTGAGTAATTTTACATCCCTATTATAAATATATATTGTTTTGACTTTTTAAAAAATACACTGAAAAGCATTTGGTGTAAAAACAATTTTCTGAAATGTTTTTTTTCTTGTAAAGTATCAATATTTTACGTATATACAGTTTAGATATAGGGCTGTCGTGGTGAAGGAATTTCCCTTGCAGTGATTTTGAGTGGCTCAATATCACAATATGCAATATTATCGCTTTTTATTATTTATTTATTTTTTTTCTATATAAATAAGTGTTACAATGTAGTCAGCAGGCACAAAGACGAAGGAGATTCAAAAACAAAATTGGCTTTATTAATAATCCCAACACTGAATGAACACGTAGGAGAATAACGCAACCCACACAATGCATAAACGAGAACTGACAAAGAACAACTGAAACACAGGGCTATATAAACAGGGGATGCAACATTTTAGTTACATTCATTATTACCACCACTCTTGACTAAATGAAGTTGCCGAGAATGTGGTAGTGATTCACATTGTGTGTGTAAGTGTTTGTGAGCAGAGCAGTTGTGTGAAGTGTGCGAACACATCGGAGAGATCAGTAATTGCCTTGTTAGAGAGGTGTCAGTCAAACGACCCCATGGGCCCTTGCACTCTATCCAATACAATATGCATGCTCTGTTCAACTCTTCCTCTCCAGCATCACTCCAGGGTAGACTCAAGGTCACATCCCTGCCCTAGTAACCCCGGGCAGGGCAATCAAAACTGGACTTTACAGGCCCATCTTGGCCATAACAGCGCTCTATTCAATAATCTAATGCACCTAATGCACAAGCTCAGAGGGGTGTGTGTGCACGTCTGTGAGCAAGTGTGATGAGGTCACAACGGAGGTCAGCTGTCAACCCCTCCTGCTAATCTTTGTATGGCCTGCTCGCGCTCCGAGGAGGGTGTGTGTGCGCTCTGTGTCATGTCAAAAGGGTTTTAAGGCACACAGGGGGTGGGTCAGCCTGCTGAGGGGTAACTAGATTCATTTTTACAACACTACTAAAATGTAACGCACTAAAACGCACCATTCCATTTCCGTCAGATCATTAAACGTAGTGAACATCCACTCCACCAAGATAACAGTGCTGTGGTAATGAAATGTACCCCTTGAACCACAACTTAAAAACGTATGTCTTTGTGACTGGCAGGAAGCTGCTTTGAAACCGTAGCTTCCTAAGCTACAAGCTTTCTATAAGGAAAATGTCTTTTCAACAGTTTAGCTACAGTGGTGATCAGAATTATTGGCACCCTTGGTAAATATGATCAAAGATGACTATAAAAATAAATCTGCATTGTTTATCCTTTTGATCTTTAATTAATAAGATTAGCAAAAATTCAAAACACGTTGGCCACAATTATTGGGACCCCTAGAATATTTATGAGTAAAATATCTCTGAAGTATATTCCCATTCATATTAAAAAAATTTTTAGCACACCAGGGTGATCATGAACATGAAATTGTCCAGCCATGACTTCCTGTTCCACAGGAGTACAAACATGAGGAAACACAAAGGCCAAATTCCCTTAGTCATTCATCACAATGAGTAAAACCAAATAATATAGTTCTGATGTGCAGCAAAAGATTGTTGAGCTTCACAAAATAGAAAGTGGCTGTAAGAAAATAGCTAAAGCATTGAAAATCCCCATTTCCACAATCAGGGCAATAATTAAGAAGTTCCAATCAACTAAAGATGTTAAAAATCTGCCTGGAAGAGGACGTGTGTCTAAATCGTCCTAATGCATGGTGAGAAGGAAAGTTTGAGTGGCCAAAGACTCTCCAAGGATCACAGTTGGAGAATTGCAGAGATTAGTTGAGTCTTGAGTCTCAGAAAGCCTAAAAAAAAATTATCAAACAGCACCTACATCCCCACAAGTTGTTAGGGAGAGTTTCAAGAAAAATCCTCTGCTCTTATCCAGAAACAATCTCCAGCATATTCAGTTGTCAGTCAAGACTGGAACTTCAAACGGGACCAGATTCTATGGTCAGATGAAACTAAAAAAAAGAGCTTTTTGGCAGCAAACCCACCAGATGGGTTTGGTGCACACGTGGATAAAAAGTACCCCATGCCCACGGTTAAATATACTGCTGGATCTTTAATGTTGTGGGCCTATTTTTCTGCTGGAGGTCCTGGACATCTTGTTCAGATACATGGTATCATGGATTCTATCAAATACCAACAGATAAAAATTCAAAACCTGACCGCTTCTGCTAGAAATCCAACAATGGGCCGTGGTTGGATCTTCCATTAGGACAATGATCCAAAACAAACATCAAAACCAACATAAAAATGTGTCACTGAGCCCAAAATGAAGCTTCTGCCATGGCCATCCCAGTCCCCCGACCTGAACCCTAAAGAAAATTAGTGGAGTGATCTGAAGAGAAGAAGGACTAACATGGAGCTGGGAATCTGAAGGATCAGGAGATATTCTGCATGAAGGAATGGTCTCTGATCTCTTGTCAGGTGTTCTCCAAACTCAGCAGGCATTATAGAAGAAGAGTGAGAGCTGTTTTCTTGGCAAAAGGAGGTAGCAAAAAATTATTGAATAAAAGGGTGCCAATAACTGTGGCCAACGTGTTTTGTAGATAAACATTTATTTCATAATGTGACTTCCCCCCACTTTCAATTCTTTTTCTTCAATGAAAGGTTAGACTTTTGCTAATTTTAAGAATTAAAGATCAAAAGGATAAACAATGCAGATTTATTTTTACAGTCATCTTTGATCATATTTAGCAAGGGTGCCAATAATTCTGATCACCACTGTATGCAGTGGATTAATTTAACATTGAAGAGACTTGTTTTTCTGGCACACAACGAGGATTTTTAAATATGATAAGGAACATCTCAGTTAGGGGGACAATATTAAACTCGAACAGATAAAATTACACTAAATACAACAACAACAAAAAACAAACTAGATATCACCTAACAACAGATAATAACATTTATATAACTACATTAAAGAAAGAAGCATAATGAAGTAGGTAGTGTTTAACTAAATACTTGGTTGAAAAAGAAGACCTCTGTAAATTGTTGTTGTTGTTGTTTTTAATTGGTTCATTTACATTAACCACTTCAACAAACTGATTCACTAGAATGATTAAGAATTTTCAATGCATTTGTTCCCAAGAGTTTTCCATTTCAGCACACTCTCTTGGTAACTATTTTACATTTTGGTAAATTCATGGCTGAATTGGTATGAATTAGTACAGTCATGTTCATATGTTTTCGTACAATCTATTTTCACCCACTGACGATTAAGTTTAGGGGTGTACAACACATTATTAGAGCCCGACCGATATGGATTTTTGGGGGCCGATGCCGATATTAACTCGAAAAGAGCCGATTTATAAGCCGATATTTTGATTTTGAAAATAAACTGGATATTAGACCCATTTCCTATAAACTACACTTACACAACATTCAATAGCAAAATATCTGCCTGTTCTATGTATGTGGGCTGTATAAACCATTTTCCAGAAGGGATTATGTTAAAAAAAAGCCTTAGATTACAGTCTCAATGACTAAACAATTGCACATCAAAAGTATATATTTTTTAATGATCAAAAAACAGTCTGTTTTTAAACATTTAACAGTTTTACTTGCTTCCAGTTGAAGCTGGTTTTAACAGTCTGTGTGTGTACTGTAAATAAATTATAATACTAAAGTTAAAGTAAAAGAGCTATACCAAACAAATTCAATATTCCACAAAACCATGTCAATGAATTGAAAATAAAATTAAAATAAGTTAAATGTATAGCTACATATAAAATAAATAAATAAATAATACCAAAATATAATTTAAACAATGTAGAATGTTCTCAATATATATACAACACACAGGCAAGAGGTTTTCCTCCTTCACTACTTTTTACAAATAATACTTTTAGAATTTTACTCTGTCTTGCTCTGAACTTTAATATTTGAACAGTGTTTTGAAAAATGTCTTGAACAGGGTGCTCCTTAGTACTGCCTGCTAATCTAATATAGCAATGCATTAGCGGCTGTAAGTGATGTTACAGAATTTAGAAGTGATAATGATAGGACCGTTAGCTAGAACTACCACACTGTTTTTATATACAGTGTATGAACTAAATCTACAATCATTTCACATGACGAACGACAGACTCACCGTCAAAAAAGTACATCTCCGTGGCTCGGCTGATAGTTTTCTTCTGTAGCGGATTTCTGGCGCTGTTGTCAACTGGGGAGTTGCAGAGCTCCCTCTGGTGGGCAAACTATGCAACACTCATAACATGAGTGAAGCATGAGACTCTGTTTCTCATGTTTCATCGGCCGTTATAAACGCCGATGCCGATTTAAATGCAATTAGCTCATATCGGCCGATAATATAGGCCGGCCGATATATCGGTCGGGCTCTACACATTATCATACAAAATTGTCACCTCGTAAAATAGTTTTATCATGAAATCGTGTTGGGACATTTTAAGAGAGCAAATTTGATTACGGATTATTCATTACAAAACTGTGTTGCACTTTATTGCACTACAGTATAACTTTTTGGAAAAAGTAATGGAAACATTAATGAAAAAAGATTTGGAATACTGTTGAGCTACTGTCAAATTACTTAAAAATGTATTTTAGTTACACTGTATGCCCGAATAAGTTGGACTAACTCAAAAAAATTGAGGTAATCAGTTATGATGTTCCCAAAGTAAAAACTTTCAAGTTTTGAGTTTGTAATAAACTTGTTAATTGCTCCTAACTTAAAGTACTGAGTTAGCTAACTCACACATTTTGATAGCAATGAACATAAAAGATTGTTAACTTTTTTTATTTATTTTGAGCTCTTGCAAATCAAATACTGTAAACCCTAATATGGAAATTCAGAAAATGCCAACTTGCTAATTTTCTAACATGTTATCAATAGCATGGTTTAGCACTTGCTCAATGAGTACAGCAACTTAAAACATGCAACTTACCTGCTCTCACACCAAGCCGCATGCACCACTTGTCACTATGATGGTAACTCTCCAAAAACCCACATTAACAGAAAGTCTTCTAAATTAGCATAACAAAACATTAATCACTACTAAATCTCCCTCACCATTAATCTTGAAAAAAAAAACATTATATAACACTTAATTTTAGTATTTACTCTCCCTTTCGAGTGCAATGGGCAAAGCATGCTGGGAAATAGAAATCCCAGCCTAGTTTCAGATAAACTTCTAAATTAAAAATCTAAATTAAAAGAAAAGAGTTCATACAACTCAACAATGAAACAGTTCAGTTTACTTGAAATATGTCAGTGCTGTGAACTCAAAAGAAAAAGAAAGTTCTAAATACTCGGGTTAATTTAACTGAACTAATTTGCTCAATTTAAGTTTGTCTTACTCAAACCAATTAAGTATTTGGAGCGTTAAGGTTTACAGTCTAGCATCACTATTTGAATAGTCTCAAAACCCAACATTTGTTTGTTTATGTGATGTTGTCGGGTCATTTCACTATCATATTCCGGGTGTCTTTGGAAAACAAAAAGGGGGCAGCTTCAGGGTGTCACCCTCCACTCTTGCCCTCTGACAGCAGCAGCTGAGCCTCACCCTGCAGCAGTCAGCCAGCCTTGACATTGGCCATGGTCCCCTTCTTTGTGTCTGGCCCTGCACCCACCTTCTGGGATTCTCCATGGGCCCCGGGGGACTCGTCTCAGAGGAGATTGGTAGTCATGCTGGGGGTTTGGCGAGCCCTGCAGGGAGGTGTGTGGTGTGTGGTGTGTTTTGTATGGGTCTGGCAGAGTCGTATCTGGACAGACCCATGTATGTATTCATGCTGTCTGATGGGGGTGTGCTGATAATGGATAGGTTTAAGAGTGCACATCTCTCGCCTGTGTTTGGCTTTTGTGTAACCAGAGGACCAGACTTGTGTATGATGTCAGCCCTTTTTATTTGGAGGTCGTTTCCTTTAGGCAGTCACACAAACACTGTGGTGAGCTATCTTGTTTGGTGTTTTTTTTTATTACTATTATTAGTATTGTTGTTGTTGTTATTTTAGTGAAAAAAAATATATATATTATAGTGTATATTAAGCCAGTTTCTGATCTCCCTTAAGCCTCTAGACTGATAAAAAAAACTGATAAAGGTTTTAAAAATAGCCAATACAACATCAAGAATGTGATGGGTGATGAATAAAGTGATGTACTGTATAAATTCTACTGTATAAAAACAAAATTTTCTCAAAATTCAATAAATATACACTACAGTTCAAATGTCTAGGTTCATGAAAAAACTTTTTATCAGTTTCGACCGAAAAATTAAGCAGAACAATCATTTTCAACATTGATAATAATAAGAAATGTTTTTTGAGCAGCAAATCAGCATATTAGAATGATTTCTGAAGGATCATGTGACACTGAAGACTGGAGTAATGATGCTAAAATTCAGCTTTGCCATCACAGGAATACATTACATTTTAAAATAAATTACAATACAAAACTGTAATTTTAAATTGTAATACTATTTCACAATTACTGTAATACTATTTTACTGTAATTTTGTATAGCTGCATCAAATAAATGCAGCTTTGGTGAGCATAACTTTTCAAGTGTAGTGTATTTTGTAATTTGAGAAGAAAATATGTAATCCAATGTAGTTGCTAGATTTTAAAACTAATTTTGGTCATCACAATTTATTTTTGTTTTCGTTCAAAATGGCCCAGTTTTATTGGGTTAAAGGTGCCCTAGAATTAAATATTGAATTTATATTGGCATAGTTGAATAACAAGAGTTCAGTACATGGAAAAGACATACACTGAGTTTCAAACTCCATTGTTTCCTCCTTCTTATATAAATCTAATTTGTTTAAAAGACCTCCGAAGAACAGGCGAATCTCAACATAACACCGACTGTTACGTAACAGTCGGGGTGTACGCCCCCAATATTTGCATATGCCAGCCCATGTTCCCAACATTATGAAAGGCATTAGACAAGTGTATGTGCACAGATGAAGCATCAGACTAGCTAAGCAAGCAAGGACTATACCGAAAAATGGCAGATGGAGCAATAATAACTGACATAATCCATGATAACATGATATTTTTAGTGATATTTGTGAATTATCTTTCTAAATGTTTCGTTAGCATGTTGCTAATGTACTGTTAAATGTGGTTAAAGTTACCATCGTTTATTACTGTATTCACGGAGACAAGAGAGCCGTCGTTATTTTCATTTTTAAACACTTGCAGTCTGTATAATGCATAAACACAACTTCATTCTTTATAAATCTCTCCAACAGTGTGTAATGTTAGCTTTAGCCACGCAGCATAGCCTCAAACTCATTCAGAATCAAATGTAATGCATCCAAATAAATAATATACTTACATGATCCGATGTATGCAGGCAGCATGAATGACGAACATCTTGTAAAGATCCATTTTGAGGGTTATATTAGCTTTGTAAACTGGGTTTATGCTGTTCAAGGCAAGCGCGAGCTCCGGGGGAGGGGGAGCACGAGAATTAAAGGGGCCGCAACCTATATATCGGTGTATAGTTAATGATGCCCCAAAATTAGTTGGTTAAAAAAAGGCAGTTAAAAAAATGAATAAAAAAAAATCTATGGGGTATTTTGAGCTGAAACTTAACAGACACATTCAGGGGACACCTTAGACTTAATCTTTTAAAAAGAAGTTCTAGGGCACCTTTAAATACAATGAGCAGCACCATCTTGCAATTTCTTCGAGGCTGCTTTCAGTTTTTTAAAAAGCTAAATTAAAGCTTCAAGCATGGACATGAATATTTTTTATTTGGTAAGCTGTAAATCCGAAAACCTTTATTGTCTGTGTGCAAAAGCAGAACATTTAAGGTACAGCATAATTTGTTTTACAGTGAAGTTTATAGAAGGAAAAAACATTTTTTAATGCAGACATTGAAAATTTAAGATTTTGACATTGACATTTTGAAAATCAGACATTTGATTTAAAAAAAATCCTGCGTGTGGTTTTCAAAACAGTCACGGCAGAATGCAGACCTATCTAAAGCAGCTTTGCTGTTTAGTTTTTACCCAGGAATGTAAACGATTTGTCCGCATAACACACACAGCATCTGGCCTCCCTTCCGCTGCCTTTTTTGTGTTGTTGTTGTAAAATGGTGCATTGGTGCTCCGGGCAAGAGAAGACAGCCGAGCAGACAGCAGACGCAACAGAATCAGATCAGACGTGATGTTATCAGACTGTGTCTCACACCCATCCCCTCTCATCAGGCATGCATGCACTGGGTCCTGCTCTCAGACATCACCCCTCCAACCCCCTGCTCTCAGAGTTGAAAGGTCAGAAGGTCTCTGCGGTAACTCTTAGCGTCTCATTCATCGGGCTCGTCATCGTGGAGTTCAGGCTGCCTGATTTAAATGTGAAAACAATCTTTTCTGCATTGGCAATTACCAGAAATGAACCCTACTAAAACATAAAGAATTATTTTAGCAATAATTTGAATATTTGAGGTTTTTTTCACACTTCACAGCACACAATTAACATTGATGATTGGATTTGTGGAGTTTTCTGCATTGTGATTTGTGTTTACAAATGTTTAAGACGAGAAGTAAAATCTTAATAAAAATAATCAAAAGAAACTTTTTCACGTTTTCACTAAATTAACTCAGTCTTTTAACTGCACCAATATAATGATACACACTAATAAACAGTAATATTTACTTGTGTATATGTTTAGTTACATTTTATTACATGAATAATATCACAACAGGGACTTGTTTTTGAGTGATGCACAAATCATTGAATCAGAGTTTTGAACAGAAAATTGTAACTGATTTACAGAAGTGAATCAAACTTATTGTAGTTATTTTTTTAATATGATGTTTTTTTATAAAATGTTCATTTCAATCATTACAATATTCGCAATTGTGCTTATTTCACACATGAAACAAAACATTTGCATATTGCATTGTCGTATTTACTGTATATTATTTTCACATGATATTTTAGAGTTTATCATATATTTTACAAACATCTTATGGCAACATTAAACCTTCGTCACATTAAAGCTTTGTTGTCATGTGGCTGGTGGCTGATATTGGGGGAGGGATGTGTCCTGACCCCTATTTGAAAGTCAGTCGGGGATCTTATAATGTCGGTCACCCCTTTCGGCACCTGACCCCAAAATGAGAGAATGGGGGAGCTGGGAGCTTTATTTTTATTAAGATCAAGTCAGCAGTTAGTCTGTCTTGGAAGAATAACCTCTTGAATTGCCCCTTTGATTTCTGTTATCTAAATTTTATTTAAAGTTTTTTTTTTCCGATTCGTGCTTATCACATTACAAGAACCTCAATCACACAACACACTATGTTATATTAGATGTTATGTTACATAAAAACAGGGTCCAGGTCTCAGTTTTACTGAGAGAGTGATAAGACTGGTTCATGATGCGAATGGCCTGTGCTGTTTGCTGAAAACTGCTAACACAGCTAACAGCTGTCTAAGGACAAAATTATTTCTGTTAAAAATACAGTTTCATGGACGCTAAGATCTATTAATGGCTTGTAAATGTTTTCTAATCACCTCCAATTGGCAGGTCGCAAGAAGTACATTTTGTATCCTGGATATAAATATGACTGTTTGAGTACTTTCCATGTCACACAACATTTTTTAACAAACTATCCTGCAAATGGCTGGTAAAATGCAGTTATAGAATCGAATATCGATTTTTACACTGGGCCATAAGTGTATGGCCAGACAATTAATATGTTGTTTTTACCTGTCAATATTTTTTGTCCTCATGGATACATAACCAAAAGGGTATGAGAGGATGCCCATTTAGTCACAGCTAAAGAGCAGGGCTGGTCCACACAGAATGCATTTTTGCTGTTAAAATCATGAGATCCAGGTCAGTGGAATGAGAAAAAACGCAAGCTCTAGAGATGTGTTTTTAAAAAAATTGAACAACTATGAACTTGAGCGACGTGTTTTTTTAGAATGCCGTGTCCTGCGCGAGATGCTGCAAAAGACATGAGGCGCAACAGTTAAAGATGTCCGTCTAGTGCGTTTACATCGAAAAACAGTGGAAAAGCATTCCAGTGCAATGGGAAAATGTTTTCTGTGTGAATGGCCACTAAGGCATGATGTGCAGTGAAGTAACTGCAACCCCTAAAATAATCACAATACACAATATAGCACAAGCTTGAGTGTCTTGTTTTATTAAATTAAAAAGCAAATTCATGAAGTGATATTTTTCAGTTAGAAGATATAGTCTCTGAAGTGAAAACTTGAAAACTAAGGTTGATAGTTGGCATCTTTTGGAGCTGCGCAGTGAACAGGTGTTTGACGTCATATAGCTGTTAATAAATGAGGTATTTTAGCACTTCTGGAATGCTGTATTGACCAATCAGCATCTAAGAACTGTCCATTGTATGTTAAAGAAGGGCATGTCTAGCAATTTTTATTCTCTCTTACATTTTATTTCCAGGTCTTGTTTTTTATTTATTTATTTATTTTTGTCCTCTTCATCAACCACTCATTCTCTCTACGTGTACGGCCGTGTCAGCTGCGTAGGAGATAGGAGGTAGTGAACACACTGGAGGTAGTGTGTACCTCAGGGAGCGCATGGAGGCCGAGGGCTTGTGTGTGTGTTAATCTAGTGAGTCAATGTTCAGATAGGATGGGCTCTTACCTTCACATCTCTTATTACAGCAGTCAGTAAAGTCACATGCTGAACCCAGTCATAATCATGTTGTTGACGTGATGTTTGCAGTTATTCTTTGAATCTCCCAGCTCTATGTTTAGAAGACATTCCCCTGCCAGGACTAAAGCTAGCAAGGCTTAGCACTCTTTCTTGATGGTTTTCCTCTGTGATAATTTCCATTATCTCTTTGGAAAAATGGAGTTTGTCTGGGGTTTGGCAGTGTGACACATGCATGTTTGAGAGTTATTTGCATTGTGTCACTTGTGTCTGTTGTAAGAGCCACCGAGCCATTTGCTCTCCAATCATTTATGTTGTTCGGTTCATGCAGAGCAGATAAACAAAATGGAGGAAAATGGAGCTTTTAAAATGAGGGTAACTATGGCAATTTAATCTTTTGATCCAAATATGAGGGTTTGGCTTATTGATATCAGTGCAGTTCAGAATGTACACGTATTTGTGTTGTTTCTGCTTTTGTTCCGTTCTCTGCAGCATGTTAACCAATTTAAAGTCCAAATGAAATTAAAATGGCCCCATATCCTTTCTTAATACATGTTCCTGGTATTGTTGTGCAGTTCGTCAGTGCATGTTCATGTAAAAATAAATGGTAATCTTTCATCAAACTGTTCTGCCTCTGAAACGACTTTCATTTTCACCTGATGTCACCCTGGCCAATGTTAACCAATTGCCAAATGACTATTTAGGCATTTATATTTTAGGCTACTGTTGTTGGTAATACAGCGTTTCTAAAATTTTGCCAATAGTTAAAGTAATTTTGTGGTGGTTGATATGCAACATGTTCTGCCTTTGGTATGGAATGCCAAAGTCCCTTTCAAGGAAAGCCCGTTCACTCGGCGGCCATATTTGCAACGTCTCCGGCAAGCTATTTCGGGCATCCAAGATCAAGTCCTATCTATTTGAATGGGGGAATCCTGAAATCTCAAAAACATGCTTAGAGAACTCAAAATTAAATATCATATTTCAAATCAGCAACAAAATCTGACATGAACTTTTCCCTAAATGTTGTTCCCTTATGCTCAAATAGCGTTAAAAAACTTATTTTTCAGGCTAGATGAGCCAATGCGCATGTGCAGTCCTATGCGCGAGTCTCAGGATTCTATGGGAACCGGAGCTTCTAATGTCAGCTGCAATGACGCTTGGCTTTATCAATTAGTGATTGGCTCTTTTACTTAGAACGGGACGTATTCCGCCATATTGCGTGTTGCAGTTTCTCTCATTCATAACTTATAGGAGTGAATCATCTTTCTATATCTATAGACTTTGGGAATGCTCACTTTCCACAACCTAATAAATTCCCTGCCTACTTTTTTTTTTTTTTTGATCGAGTAACATGGTTCACTTGGAAATACATAAACTAAGTAATACAGTTGGTTTTGCACAAGTTGAAATATTTCAATGTATAGATCTGAAAACCTTGCATTCACAAAGATTTGGGACTAAACTCAGCTTGTGTGTGACCCTCAACTGGTCTATCAGCAGTCTTTTTACAAAAGGTGGTAAAATAAGACTTATTTTAAACCCTTCAGGATGTGGTTTAAGATGAGCTGTTCTAAATAGAGTGCATAGTATCCCAGCATGCCTCAGTATAAGGTCCACACATGCCTGCCTTCAGTCATGTGGACTGAGACCACCAGTAAGGAATAGCCTCACCATGGAATAACATTGATGATTAAGGTAAAATTGGGATTATGAGGATGAAAGCTATGTATGTACCAGGAACCAAATGTTTATTAGAGCTGCACGATTCTGGACTAATTTAGAATCATGACTTTTTTTCTCTCTCATTTTTTTTTTTTTTAAATAGAGATCAGGATTCTGAATAGACAACAAAACAAAATAACATAATTTACTAGAGGTTCTGACAAAATGTTAATTGCTGCAGACTATATTAAAAACAAAATGTAATTCATTTTGAATTATATTTTTTAAAAGTTTGGTTTGAATGAATTATTCAATTACTCATGAAGACTTCCCTTGTTTCATTTTTGGATAAATTAGCTTTCTTGATCTCTTGAATGAATGATTTAATGACAATGACTTAATTCAAACCCACCTACTAGTGTAACGATGTAATTGATAGAATCCTTATTTGAACCTTCAAGTTACTTTTTTAAAATAGATTTACTCTATTTTGTTTGCTATCATAGACATCAGTGTTTATCCAAACTATAAAATTTTACCCCAGTACTTCTGTGATCATTTGAATTATTGTAACAGAAAAAATTATACTGAAAAGACTTTTTGTGAAGCTGTTTCATACCTACACATGACAACTGCTCGCTCAGGGTCAGCAGCATTGCCAAAGCAGATTTGAATGTTCCAGTGAGATTGTACTTGTCAAAGGTTTAATAGACATCTAGCCGAATCATTGTCATTTAGGAATAAGATCGCGTAGGTGTTTGAATCGAGATCAGTCTTTTAATGATTAATCTTGAAGCTCTAGTTTCTATTGGACGATGTATATTGCACATAGCATGTGTCTGTTGTTGAGTACACATGCTGCTGCATCGTAGAGTGCTTGAAGAGCTCTGTCATGCCGTCAGAACTACAGAGAGAACATCATGTACCAAACACTATTTGATGAAGAACTAAACCCAGAGCTGGGTCCAGTTTCAAGGGGATATGACTCAATCTGCCTGGGCGAACGGTAGTGAGAGGTGGAGGAGCAAGAGAAGGGGGTGTCGAATGGAAGAAGAGGAGGAGAGGGGTGTAAAATAATATTTGTGGTAAGTCGGTGTCACCGGTGGGATGAGATGAGCTGCAGATTCGGGGTGGGTGTAGGGTACTCTGTAGCAGGTGGCGTCTGGGCCCAGGCAGAGCTTATCTTGTACAGTCTTACCAGGAGGTTAAATAATTAAAGAAAAGTGGGTGTTATGGCATGGGGAGTCTAGACGTGTCTGGCTCCCGTATGGGGCGTCTCTTTAATACGAGCGCTTTATCTCAGATTAGAGAGCGAGGTCAGTGGCTTGCGCCCTGCTTAGGTGACAGTGCCGCTTTGCTAGCGAGGCACAGACGAATAGCTCCTGCCACTAGCACGATTAAATCGCCCTAGTTCTCCATCACACTTCCTGCTATCTCTCCCACCGTGAAAGGCCATGAGTTAGATAACGGCATTAATTTTTACTCAGTGGCTGAATATGGTGTGCCTCAAGTCCGTAGATTTGGCCCGTCTTTGTTTTTTTGGGTGGCTCTTTGAGTTGTTCTCTGATCTCATTTGTTCCATGAGACTCAGTTTATTGAAGTGTCCTTTCATTCTCTTTTTTGTTTCCTCTGTCTTCCACATACTCTCAGTCTCTCTTGCACTCCGTCTCTTGCGTTTTTTTATACACCTTGTGTGTGAATGGAAAATGTCTGTCACACCAGAAAAGGGCTGCACTGGTGAAAGACTTCACAAGCTCTCCCTCCCCTTTCTCTCAGTTTCCCCAAAACAGAAAAACGGGAAAATTCCACAATGCTTAAATGCCTTTCTTTCTTTTGTGCATAGAATAAGTCCCACACACTGTTGAAGCCTGTAAATATCTACTGAAATAGCAATACTTTGGTCTAGCGATCTTCTACAGACATTTCTTGTCTGCCTTTATTTCATTATTTTGCCCCTTCCGCAGCCTCTCATAAAGTGATTCATAGTATGTTGCTAGGGAATGTTCCAGAAAGGGGCATTTACTGCACTAGGGTCAGTCTTCCCTTATTATTGTGTTTCTGGGTGAAACCTGCCGTCTCGCAAGTCTCCAACCCACATGGGTGTCTGACATGTGCCCTTTTCTTTTGTCTGGCATTCTGATGAAACAACTCAGATAACACAGGAGGAGGGGGCAATGCGTCCCCTCTCAAGTTCCCATAATGCCTTTGTTGTCTGGGGCATGCTATGACGTGGGTGAATGGATGGTTAACTACATTAAGGCTTGTGCTTGATAAAGCAGTGCTATTATGGCTGGATATGTCCATGTCTGGTTTTTCTCCGGTTACCAGTACAACCCGCAGTCATGAGTGCCAACATGGGTGGCTGATGGCTTTATGCATGTCCAGATTGTGCATGGGATCTACTGGGGATGCTCACTTTTAGAGTCTTTGGACTCACTGCACCACAAACTGGCCCAAACTAGAGAGGACGCAAGGAAACTTTCAATGTTTTTCTCTAATCTCCGCTCTCTTGCCATTTCGATGAAGTCACTTGGAAATTAGCTGTTCACTGCTCACACACACTCTTTCCCGTGGAAATCTGTTGTGTAATGTGTGCTTTGGTAAGAATTCAAAGCCCAGTCTAAGAACTTTCCCTCACTGCTGTGAGTTCAACTGTTGGATCTCTCATGACATGATCTCCACACACTGTGCCCGACTCCATGAGAATAGTACTGTACCGGGGAGACATTTGGAGACGGAGCACAGATGGCTGGCAGTGAGCAGTAGTCCCCATTCTCCAGCCTCTCTCTCCCCCTCCTCCTCCACCCTCTCCGTTTCTTTACTCCCAGATCGTGAGAGCACAGCTGTTTTCCTTCTGTTATGAAACTGCGGAGAGGAGGAAACAGGAAATGGCTTCATGAAATATAGATCTGGAGGCCAGACTTGGTTGTCTTTGCAGCTTGTGAGCAGAGTATAAAAGGGAGAGAGAGAGAGGAAAAAAGTTTTGGATAGGCTTATGTAATGCCTCCTCCATTTCCTTCAGCTCAGAAACAGAATGGCCTCCGCAGAACAGAGTGGTCTCACAGCTTCTAGTACATTTCTGTGCAGCCAGGGTTTTCCGGCCTCAGAGATGAGGTGACCACTGCTTGAACAACGCGGACCCAGTTCACCTAAGAGTCTGTTAGAGGCTCTGTGACAGGTGTTAGCGCATATCTCCTCTTAGCTAACAACACAATGGAGCAGCATACGTAGTGGTAAGAGGATTGAGCTGTCTAATCTCAGAGAGTCCACATAAGGCTAACCCGAATTAGCCCAGCTGCCTCTCTCCCTCGCTCTAAGGCTTGCTGTTGTGCAGTTGTTGCCACATTATCGCAGCCTGTTTACATTTCTGCCCTGTTGCAAACAGGCTGACGACGGTTTGTTGTGTCTGCTCTGTCTGGGGTTTGTGTCTGTAATCATAACACATTAACAGATCTTCCGGGATGCCGTCACGTCTGACTTAGATGACTGAGCCCTCCGATTAGCACAGTGAAGGTTAAACGAGGCTTGAGCAATATGATTTTTATATAAGGATTACAAGTTTATGTAACTTCCACTCTTAGCGTAGTGATAAAAAATAAACCATGCTGATGACTCACATTGAAGTCACATTGAATTCAGTTGAATTGTTATCTGAGTAGTAGCTAATTTGGCTAAAACCAATCAGGACCCGACACACCCGATACTTTAATGGACGCTAGTAAGGAGAAAGCAGGACTGTGAGGATAGATGTACAGTTCATACAGGTGTCGGTTGTTTAGCTGGCAAAAAATTGAAAAAGGGATCTTTCCAAAACAATTTGAGTGAGCAAAAAACTTTGGACAACATCACTTCTGAAAATGAGACATAACTAAAGGACATACAACTTAATGAATGGACTGTACATCTGTCCTCACAACATTGTTTTCATTCAGGCCTAATTAGTATGAAGTCCACCCTGACTACTGTCGCTTTTGCAGAATTTAGATGCCATCATCTGTTGCTTACTCATTGGGTTGTTTGGGTCAGAACAGGAATTTTGAAGGAGGATAAAGTGAGGCTACTCTGATGAGATTACTCTGGCAATTTAGAGAAAACTCTTACATTGTGTTGCAGTGGAGAGTCCTGGATGAGGGAATGTTGCTAAAGCTGTGCCTGGTACTGTAGGTTGGCTGAGATTACAAACTTAATATCTCAGAGGTTGAGATGTGTCAGTTACATGTTTGCCCCACCCCCAATCTACCACCAGTTGTCTGTCTCTTGGAGCTGGTCCAGACCGTAATCCGGTTAGGGGCGGCAGATTTGGGCCGTTTTATCTCCTATGCTGGGTTAACTCCTGGGATGCGTCTGGTCTCTGGTCCTTTCCTCCAAGCCCTAAACAGATGGGGTCTTGTCTTGCAAGCACTCTCTCCAGAGGAGCCGTGGCAAAGAGCCAGCGCCAATGCAGCTTATTTAACAATGCCACTACATGGCCCAACTGCATCCTGGGTACAGCCTTTCTGCTATTGAGAGAAAGTGGACATGATGGAAATGTCAGCAACTCAAGTTTGAGACAGCTCACCTATAGAAACTATTAGCTGGACATATCAGGATGGATGACTTGTCATCCAACAACCGACTAGTAGTTTATTAAGTTGATTTATTTTATTTTCTACAAGTTATTTGTTTTTGAATCACAATGAAACCAAAATAGCGCCAGCAATTTTCTATACTATAAGATTAGAAAAACAGGTAAGGTGAGTTTTTATTGCATTCTAACTTTAAAGAGGATGAATTTGAATATGTAGCTTCTTGGAGAGAGCCATCAAAGAATCTTTCATTTTCTTTCCTGCGTAAACCAAAGTCCACTGTGTGTTGCTGATGTCATAGTCGTACATTTGAAAATGATTACCCTTAACATCAGTGTAGATTGTGTTGGATAGATAATGGTGTTTGCGTAAGGGTTTACTTCAGTGCCGCAGCAGTTTTTCCATTGTCTCAAAACATAAACCTTCATGTGTCTGAGTGAATTGTGGGAGTTCCTCAGTGGGCAGCAGGGATAACAAGATTTCTCTGAATGTATGTGTGGCACATTTCTACATGATTTTCATGTGACTGGAAAACAAGTACGTATTGACTGGGCCCATCTGTGTGTGAAAGTGTGTCAGCAGGGTGGGGTGTGTTCAAGGGTCAGCAGAAGGTTGAAAGAAGTCTACCCTGTTTGTAACAACATGTCTGATCCCTTTTTACACTATTGCTGGAAAAGAGTCTAAAACAGGAAATGAAAGGTGCCCTAGATTAAAAAATCAAATTTACCTCGGCATAGTTAAATAACAAGAGTTCAGTACACGGAAAAGACATACAGTGAGTCTCAAACTCCATTGTTTCCTCCTTCTTATATAAATCTCATTTGTTTAAAAGACCCCCGAAGAACAGGCGAATCTCAACATAACGCCGACTGTTACGTAACAGTCGGGGTGTACGCCCCCAATATTTGCATATGCCAGCCCATGTTCCCAACATTATGAAAGGGATTATACGTCTGGATGTGCACAGCTGAATCATCAGACTAGGTAAGCAAGCAAGAACAACAGCGAAAAATGGCAGATGGAGCAATAATAACTGACATGATCCATGATATCATGATATTTTTAGTGATATTTGTAAATTGTCTCTCTAAATGTTTCGTTAGCATGTTGCTAATGTACTGTTAAATGTGGTTAAAGTTACCATCGTTTATTACTGTATTCACGGAGACAAGAGAGCCGTCGTTATTTTCATTTTTAAACACTTGCAGTCTCTATAATTCATAAACACAACTTAATTCTTTATAAATCTCTCCAACAGTGTAGCATTAGCCGTTAGCCACGGAGCATACTATCAAACTCATTCATAACCAAATGTAAACATCCAAATAAACACTGTACTTACGCGATTAGACATGCTGCATGACGAACACTTTGTAAAGATCCATTTTGAGGGTTATATTAGCTGTTTGAACTTTTTTTATGTTGTTTAAGGCAAGCGCGAACTCCGTGGGCAGAGAGCACGAGAATTTAAAGGGCCACACACCCTGAATCGGCTCATATTTAATGATGCCCCAAAATAGGCAGTTAAAAAAATGAATAAAAAAAAATCTATGGGGTATTTTGAGCTGAAACTTCACAGACACATTCAGGGGACACCTTAGACTTATATTACATCTTTTAAAAAGAAGTTCTAGGGCACCTTTAAGTGTAGACTGTCATGTTCATTCAGGCATTCCTTTCAAAGGATTCCCAATACATGTTCCTCTGCGAAGAGGAAGTATGACGAGATTAAGAAACATAAAATATTAATTCCGTCCTTTGACTGCGTGAGGTCTACCCATGACATAATCAGTTTATGAAACAGTTTTATGAAATTGCAGTTAGCTTATATGCTCAGACGTATTGAGCTGTGTTGCTCATGTCGGCAGTACAAGTTAAAATCTAGCTCACATCATATTCTGATCATATCCACTCTGAACTGTCCTATAAATAATTAAAATGACCTAAAAACTCTTTCTCTTTTTCTCCCTTCTTGAATTGATGTAGGTCAGAAAAGCCATTTGAAACGTCATGTTATCACATTTTTGTGGATTAGTCTGTTGCGTCACTTTTTGAGTCTGTTCCCCACACCCAATCTCAATACTCTCAGAAATGTTAATTTTATTGCCCCCTGTTGGTAAGAATGAAGAACATGTTGTGCTTGCTGTGTCATTACTTGTGTCTATATTCAACTCTATCTTTACGCTACCTCTCTGATGTTCCTGAAAGCTTATAAATCATTAATAGTAATCACTATTTCTATTTTGTACTAAGTTTAATGACCAGTTTGTCTTGCACTGTTTGAATAACATCTGCTGAAATTGTGTGCATTTTTTATGTTTTGCGTTTATGATTTTTTTTTTTTTAAGAAGACTTGAGATTTTCGGTGGACAATTACCATCTTAGCAACTGCATAGCATTGCCCTGGCAACCACCCACGACACCCTAGAAGGGAGTTTGCACAAGGAAACTACTCATTTTCTATTGAGTTGTGTGAAATATGCGACTGATTTTCTCTCTGTTTTCTTGTCTTGCAGCTGAACTGGAGTTTGTTCAGATAATAATCATAATTGTGGTGATGACTGTAATGGTAGTTGTGATCATCTGTTTGCTGAACCACTATCGGCTGTCGGCCTGGGCCTTCCTCACACGCCACAGCCAAGCCCGACGACGAGAGGAGGGCATGCAGCCGGTAAGTGTGTTTGCGAGTTTTATTCTGAGTGGGTGTTCGTTTGATTCTCCAGTCACCATGTGTGTCCTGTCTGTGTGAGCTCTGAGTGGGTGTAGAGTTCCTGTTCTTTTGTTTGATCACCATGTGTGTGACTTTGTGACCGTGTTCATATGGGACTCAGCAATGTGCGTGCCAGCTTCAGGGTCTTTGTGTCGGTACACCTGCACAAATGCATTATGCAGTTCCTAGGGATGTGTCAGGATGGTCGACTGGCTCCATTAGTTTGTTGACTAGTGCGTTTAATATTTTTTTTACTGTGAATTATAATCCACAGGCCTCTGTTTTCTGAGTAAAAAGTTACTGCTATCCATATTTCATTAATAAACATGTCTTACAGTGGACATGATGCTAAACCAAACTAATTATATAGGGTTTCTATAAGCCTACTGGTCATTCAGGCAACCCACAGACTAGTCGATTTTGGAAATATGTAGCTCTGCACATCCCTGGTTCTTCATGTTAGATTTATGTCCTGTAGTTGGGAACGCCAAGACGTGCTTGTCTAGACTGCAGTCCATTTCACCTCCCAGCACGAGAGAGAGTCATAAATAGATAGGAAGAAGGTGAAGATGTGATATAGCAACAGATGCAGAGCATGAAAGGAACCGGGCTCTTAAATTCAGAAACAAGCTCATAAATTTAGAGAACAGCACATTTTCTACTGCTGCATTCTTAGAGGCTACAAGATTAACCAGCAGCCCTGAATTAATAATACATTATATTAATGTATTCTAATATTTACTGCATGTGCATTTAGATCAAGTATTCTGATGCCTGGAGCAAATTTGGGTTTTTTTCTACCCAAACTCAAAGCTCAAATGCATCAGTTGAAGTTGATTTTATGTGTTGTCTTTAATGCATGACTCACATCAGCCCTCTCTCTTCTGTATCATATTAGGACGGCTGTGCATGGCCAACAGACAGTTTGGTGACGCAACAAGGAGCCACTGAGGTTAGTCAACTGACGTGACCTATTATTCAACAAAATATTATTTATTACTCATGTTTTACTGTCATGTTTAGGGCTGGGCAACAGAGCTAATAGCTTAAAAATCTCAATATTGTTATCCCTTTATTTTAGTTTAGTTTAGTTAATATTATTCTTTAGTTAATATATTTTAATATTTAATATGTATTTGCTCTGAATTCTTAACTAAATAAACACATTTATATTATTTTTATTTATATACAACAGTATAACAGTGCATAGTAATAAAGAGACAAAGAGAAGTTTGGGGGTTTCTTTCTTTTTATTTTTTTAGGAAATTAATACTTTGCATAAAATTGATTAAAAGTGACAGTAAAGACATAAAATATTACAAAAGATTTCCATTTCAAATAAATACTGTTCTTTTGAACTTTCTATTCATTAAAAATTGTGGGGGAAAATGTAGTTTCCACAAAAATATTAAGCAGCACAACTGTTTTCAATATTGATAATAATAAATGTTTTTGAGCAGCAAATCAGCATATTAGAATGATTTCTGAAGGATCATGTGACACTGAAGACTGGAGTAATTGCTGCTAAAATTTAGCTTTGCCATCACAGGAATAAATTACGTTTTAAAATATAATAAAATAGAAAATGAATAGTAATAATGTTTCATAATATTACTGTTTTTACTGTACTTTTGATAAAATAAATGAAGCAAAAACACTAAAAAATCATAGTTTATTAGTAGTTTATTGTATAATTAATCTGGCTGCATGTTTACAAAAACATTTCTGCTTTTTTATTCTTAGGTTAAGTTCTAAAGGATTAATGAATATTTTCTTCTCTGTGTTCAGGTGATTTATGGGCCACGGAGCGGAGATCGCTTCAACCCACCTTCATTTATGCAAAGGGACCGATTCAGCCGCTTCCAGCCCACCTACCCATACCTGCAGCAGGACATCCACTTGCCACCCACCATCTGCCTGTCAGATGGTGAGGAGCTGCCGCCCTACAAGGGCCCTTGTACCCTGCAGCTCAGAGACCCTGAGCAGCAGCTCGAGCTCAGCCGCGCGTCCGTGCGCGCGCCCCCCAACCGGACCATTTTCGACAGCGACCTGATAGACGTTTATGTGCACGGAGGCGGGCCACGACCCCCAAGCAGCAACTCTGGCAAGAGTGCCTCGAACTCGCACGTGGAGGGGCCGCCACCCACCTATAGCGAGGTGATGGGTCAGACGTGCCCAGGCTCCGCCTCTTTCCTGCACCAGCACAGCAATAACGCACCACCCTCCAACCAGAGGACAGCCAGTCGCTCCCCCCAGCCTGGCGCAAGCACAACCCTGTTCGTCAAGGTTAAGGATAGCCGGCGAGACAAACCCGTGTGACTAGGAGGCATGGAGAGGGCAGTAGAGAGTGTGTGCCGTCATCTGTGCTCTCTGGTACTTCCTCCTGGACCTAAAGGGGAGTGGCTTCACTGTTAGACCACTCCCCTTGCACAATTTGAATTGAAAATTGAGGAACCAAGCTTACAAAGTTTATTTTTTTGTATTTTTTGTTTCATTTTGCTAGAACTTCGGGGCCTTGTATGGATGTTTGGGCTCCTTGGCTAAATCTCTTTGTTTGTTTGGTTTTGTATGCTTTCCTGTATTTAAAGAACACGTGTGTTGGCACAGATTGTTTGCGTGAGAGACCACATAGGTCATAGGATTGAGAAATTTTCTATTCGTTTGTGTGCATTTGTGCACAAAAACTGTTCATAACCAATCAAATCCAAATTGAGTGCCATGATAAAATCTTAAATCTTGGGGATGTGACTCACAACAACAACAACAAATGTCTTTATGTTGCACTTATTCTTTAAAGAGTAGAAACAGCGACCCTTAGTTTTTATATGTCAATCTGTCACAGGTCTTTGATGGTTCCTGGGAGTTATTTCTTTCCTTTTTATGTTTTTCGTTTTCCTGAAATGGAGATGTAGAACTCTGATCCAGCCTAAAATCTCCATAAATGAACTGCATCATGGCACTTATTTAAAGAAAAAAGGGGTTTAACAAGCTGTTCAAATTCCAGTTCACTTTTTCCACTGACCAAGTGAGAGATATTGGCATGGATATCTGCAGATGGAAGTTACGACACATACGCCACTTTCATCCTGTCGAGTAGCACTTTAAACTTACGTCACTTCAGCATTGTCATGGGGTCCAATGGAAGGGAATCATGGGAACTGTAGTCTTATGCACATCCTGTCCCCTTCTGAATGAGTGTGTCATATCTCATAATGTTTGTTTTCCACTAAAAAAAAAGCATGCGTATAGTTTTTTCCAGTTATCCATACTATACTTTAGTTCACAATCATATATGGATCTCATATTTTATCCCTTATTTTCATCTCCTGGAATGCCGTTTTATTCCAAGGCAGCACAGGAACACACTTTTGTCTGTTATTTCTCTGTTTATTCAACACCAGTATTTATCTTTTATCTGTTCTGAGATTTTCATCCAAACAAAATGTGTACCAATCATGACGAGGTACATCCCGCTTTTTTCTGAAGTTTTATTCAATCATCACCACATGGCACACATTTGGAATGCTTTCAGACATGTTGATTGTGTTTTTGATCACATCTGAGCTTTGTAAACCATCAGTCTTTGGCCTTCCCTTAAAAAAGTACCATAGAAAACCTATTTATTAACTAGCTATTTATTAAAGTGACCAGTTCGAAAGGATATTTAGTCAAAGTGGGTGGGAAAGCCACTTTTCCCCCCCTGAAATAGGCTTTTATACAACCTTCTTTCCCCTTAAATACCAAGATTCTACTATCGCCCATCCGCTTTGGCTGCGAAACAGCCTCCTGTCATAGGCTCCGCTTCTGTCACTCATTCTGACTGCGCAGTCTGAGTTCGTACTGTATTGCTGCTGCTGCTATGCGCTGCTACTGCTACTGCTGCTGTTGTTCGTTCGGTATGTAGGCCTATGTCCGCTTCCCCATTAGTTTATATTTGCTTACCAACCGAGACATAGATGTTTGTGCTCTGTTTTTGTTTTCTTCGTTAACATTAGTGCATTTCCGCTGTCATAGTCGTGCTAGGAAAACCAATCCAAATGTATTTTTTACGTTTGCAGCCGAGAGGTTTGCATGTTACTATTTACATGAGCAAATTCGGTGCCTAACAGTCATGTTTAAGCAGACATAGAAACCCACTTGCACTCAAAAGTCCCCACCTTTGTTGTGCCTCACTTCCTATGGTGCTTCTTTCAGTAGTCGGACTCTGTTTATTTGTACGGTGCTGTATATAACTTGAATATATTATGCACATATCCTACCCAATGGGTAGAAAACCACAAGAAAGCATTGTTAATACTGTAATATAATGTATAGATAATATTAAAAAGAAAACTTTAACACGGTGGCATCAAGTTTTGTGAATGCCTTCAATTGTGCTTTGTCTTTTTTGTAAAACAGAGTAAAGTTTGCAAAGAGAAATGCTACAGTGTGGTCACAGAAATACAAAAAGACTTCTTATATTTTTTTCCTATACAGTAAATGCAAATCTGTTATGTGATGAAACAAATACTCTGATTATAAGGCAGTTATATAAAGGATAACTAGCTGCTGCTTTTGTAACTTCCAGAGAAAGAATTATAAATGCCAGCGCTTGTCATTTTATTTATTGAAATTTATTTTGGGACTGCTAGCTGTTTGGACGTGTAATAACCACGCTCGACCGATCGCAGAAAATAACTCGGCATGACGTAACTGTACCGTAGTTATCGAAACGAACGGAACATATTGCCGACTTTTGGGCTCCCACGAGTCCTTTTCTCTAACCCGGGAGAAGGTTTAGTGGTTCATATCATATAGCAGCTCAGGGTGAGGCTTTATTGGATCGGTGGGACATCCGTGGGAAACGGTTACCGTTTTGTTCTTTTTTTATGCACATAATCGAGTTGTGTGGTATATAAAAGAGCATCAAATGCATACATGAGGAAAATCCAGCCCATAGCTGATTGTTACTGCATGTTCATGTTGTCATTTTCCTCGGCATAGCAGTCTCCGCACCAAAAGGCTCCTCCGCCTCTCCAGAAACACTTGGTGTTCCCTGTACGCGCTTGAATGAACGAATAAACGAGTGAATGACTGACTGACGACTTGTGTGGGTGACTTCAGCATCTAGTTCCATGGATCTGGAACTCCGACGAAACCACAGCAATGTTCATCATTGGCCTTGAGCGAGATCACATCACAGGACTGTATGACATATTGTGGACTACAAACCTTTTCTTTTGTTTTTTTACAAGTAAAAAAAAAACAGTTAAGTGAGCAAGGAACACTGCTGTCCTTACGCCTTTTTATTTTTATTGTTCTATTTAATTGTGATGTCAGCGGTTTTCAGTTTGAGGTCTGTTAATTGCAATACTTTTACAGGAAAAAGGTGACTAAAACGATTAAAAAAAAATCATAAAAAATAAACACAAGGAAAAAAACAATAAAACTATTGCTCAAAGATACTGTTGTAGTCCCTCATGAAACGATTCCACGCTTGTTCTTTCGCTGTCATCAAATGGCTAGAGAGAGCAATTAAAGTTGAGGAAAAGAACCAGAGAATGAGTCTCTTTTGTGCTTTGTGTTTGTCACTCCGTTATGCTCCTGACGGCGAAGTACTTGCTTTTCTTTAAAGGTCAAAAAGTCAAAGGCTATTTCCCACAATAATAATAATAACGATAAAAAGATTCAGATTTGAATTTTTTTATGAACTAATATATTTTTTAAATGTATAATATCAGATTTCCGTTTCACAGACATTTATTTTTAGCCATGAATCAGAGTGACATTTTAATTTTAAAAAGTAGCTTGTACTGTTTTGAAAACAACTGAGCTGTAGTAGTAAAAATAGCTTTAAATATCAGTCACTTCTCAACAAGCAGCAAATGTGAATGACAGTTAGCCAGCTTGCCTATAACTTGTAGGAATAATCAAAATAATGCACGGTTGAAATCACAATCTAAGAACAATAAATCTTTTCAGTCGTGACTTCAATGTGTGTCAACACAGAAGGCTGTGGATCTTCCCATAGGTTTTTAGCATAGCAGTTTTCAATTAATGAATTGCTTGAAGAAACTTTCACAATATACTTAAACTATGATGTGCTCATTTTTTACACTTTTGTCAGTTTCACATACATTTTCTAAATTTACTAGTAAAAAGTTAATTTTGTATCAAATTCAAGTCAAAAGAAACTTTTGTCAAAAGAAAACAAAAATGCTAAGATTAAGACTAGCCCAAAGAAAATGTGCAACCAATTTGACTAAGATGATCACTTATATACAGTATGTACATAGTGCTGGGGGTAACGCATTACAAGTAACTTGAGTTACGTAATCAGATTACTTTTTTCAAGTAACTAGTAAAGTAACACATTACTTTTAAATTGACAATAAAATATCTAAGTTACTTTTTCAAATAAGTAACAAGTTACTTTGTGTTCCCTTATATGACTGACAGCTCTTCTGTCCCCATGTTGAGAGAAATCGAGAGCAAGTGCAGAGGCGTGGTGTGTAAACATGACGGTTATTGTAGTTCTAGACTAAATGTGTGCATTTACTCATCTCACTTGCACAAAAACAGTCAGTATTCCTCAAAATGAATAAAAACAGTGAAATGCAAAGTCAGAATACCTGCAATAATTAAAAGTATTGAATTAAACAAATATACTTTATGTATTTAATCTTACTTTATTAACCAGTGTGTTTGCTACTGACCGTCAATGATCAAATTCAAACATACTAATAAGCAAAAGTGACTTGATGATAAACATCACATTTGTGATCAGCCTGAAGCTTATTCATTTCACTTTTGGTGTGAAAGGGTCTTTACATTTGCTAAAAATATAACTTATTTGTTATTAAAAAAAACAAGCAAGCCCAGCTCAGGTGAGAAAAAATAACGCAAAAGTAATGTAAGGCATTACTTTCCATAAAAAGTAACTAAGTAATGCAATTAGTTACTTTTTTAGGGAGTAACACAATATTGTGATGCATTACGAACTTTCCGAAACACTCTATCCATCTATAGATAGATAAACAAATTAAATGTGTCCATATGTGTGCTAGAAAAGGGCTTGCAGCAGCAATCACCAACAATCTGCAAAATTTAATTGAATTGAATATATAAAAAAAAAGTGATTGTGTATGAAAAAGCTCTGGTAATAAACTTCAAGCATCCACGCTAAAAACTGTAAGTATAGTCCAAGACCAATGAATCAGAGTCAAAAGAAGAAGAAAAAAATACAGCACCTTTAAATTTCAATCAGTTTACAAATAATTCTAATATCACTGGTGATCATTAAACATCATGAGTAATAAATGTTCATGTATCCAATGTGCATACTAAAAATACCTTTCAAAACACTTCAATTTTTAAGCCAAACATCATCATGCTTCCATCTGAAATAAGATGAGACATTGTTTATCATTTTTATTGTTACTGTTGACAGCCAGGTGGAACATCCTTCAACAGACAAAAGGCTTTGCAATCCAATCAAACCTAAACAGCCCTAGTGCTTCACCAGCAGAGACATTTGCTGTGGAGTAATCAGTTCAATTATTAACCTTCATCAATTACTAAGCAAAATTAAAGCAAAAATATGACTTATGTGAGAAATATGACTACCAACTGAAAATGAGGTTGCATAAATAAACACATGAATATGGCAGGAACATACTGAACTTGAAACAGGACGTAAAGAATGTTGATGATCTGCAAAATGATGCAGGACAATTTGTGATGATTTTTCTACATTTCTATTTCCAGTGTTATAAGCAACGGTATAAGCTGTATTACATCTTAACGTACATTTACAGCTTTATGACAAACACTGTTTTGCATAATATCTAAAGTTACAATCAATTTTCAAGATTTTACAACATGACTACTTCATTCTCAGTAACTTGTGTGACAATTCTGTACCGTTTTTTAATAATTGAATCCATAATTTAAATATGAACATATGCAAGAATTGAAAGCGGCAGTGCTATGTTGTTAGGGAACAAAGTATAACAAATATGATTTTGGGCACATTACACCTGTTCTCTTTAGAAAACACTCATCCGTTAAAAGGTACTTCAAGTTAAGTCCAACATCTTTCAGTAGACTTTGTGTGCTGTGATATTTTATATCCAGAAACTATGGTCGATTTATGAATTATAATACCACCACATCTTTTTAGCCTATTACGTGAACAGTGAGTGTAGAGCTTACAGCCTACATTATATTTTAAATATGCTTTCCTTAAAGTGTATTATATTGTTTAATAACGTGAATCTTCATGACATTATTGGAAGATAAAGTCACTTCATGACCTTTCGTAAGTGTATAAACCTATTCCTTTTTCTTTCGGAAAGACACTTTGTCTTTGGTTTCTTGAAGTTTTTCAGTGAACTTGTCTTTCGTTTCCTCCATTCTCTCGGAAAAACGATCCTTGGTCTCCTCCATTTTCCCAGAGATCCTCTCTTTGGTCTCCTCCATCTTCTCCTGGAGGTATTCCTTCACAGGCGGAGGGGTGGACATGTAGCCGTGCTTCCTCAGGTACTTCACGGACAGTGATGTTCCTCCTAAAGTCACCGTGTACCTCGCAGGTGTGGCGATCTTCAGGAAATCAAAAACATTAAACCAGCGTCACATTAACTTGTGCGAAAAGGAACTGAAAAGAAGTTTGTTCATGTAGTGAGTGACTCTCACAAAGTTTGAGGTCAATGACATTCCAATTCAGATGAGCTGCCATGTAGGTGAAAAAATTGTGTCTAAAAATACATGTTATTCATTTAATTTTACGAGATACAAATTCTCCAGGAAAACTGAACCTAAATTGTCTCGACTTTGATTGAATCTCAGTGATATTTATCGGTCTTGAAGTTCTATAGCTGAATGGAAAGTTTGAAAAATTTATTTACAATTCATTTCTAAGTAAATTATATTATTTAAACAATTAATTTATTAAAAAATAACTTAGCCTACCTTGTACATGGCATATGCCGTCAGTGCATAGCCACTCTGAGAGTTCTCCAGGAGTTTCACAACCTTGTCAGGAAACCCAACATACTCAAGAAATGGCACCAAATTCACTCCTCTACAGGAAAAGAAAAAAAGAGAGAGAGTGCAAGCGAGAAAGTAAGCATACTATTTATTAAGAAAATAAATAAATAGTTTTAATTTTCTTAGAATGACAATTCACCCAAAAATGTATATTTATGTTACTCACTCACAACAGATCATGGACCCCAATGACTTCCATAGTATGGAAAAAAAATAACATCAACTGTTTGGTTACCATGTTCTTTAAAATATCTTCTTTGTGTTCAGCAGAAGAAAGAAATTCATTCAGGTTTGGAACAACTTGAGGGTGAGTAAATTATGACAGAATTTTCATTTTTGGGTGAACTATCCCTTTAAAACTTCAAATGTCTAAGCAGCTAAAACATGTAATTGTGAAGATCGGTGGGGAACGTATGACAAGGCAAACTGATAACTCAGAGCTTCTCTGAAGAGTGAGGTCATGGTGAATGAAATAGCCCATATTCAAGCATCCATTACCACCTCCCACATTTCTGAAATGTCTAGACAGTGGTGACCCACATTCAGCCAGATGTATTGCAGAGTAAACATTCCATTGTGCCATTTACCTCAATCCAGCACGCACCATACAGATAGAATGACCAAGCAAAAAGAAAATTACCTATCTATCTACCCCACAGACACCTGGTTAACAGTTTACTGCCTGAGAACCAACACTTCACAGACTTTTACAATGTGTGACAAATTCTGACAGACGTTCCTTATTTATCAGGTTGTTTAGTCAGAACTTAAAAGCTTTATGTTGTGCTTCTTGTGGGATATTAGTCGTATTTCTTTTCGATTTCTTTGTCTTTAATAAATATTAACAACACACCAATATATTAGGCAGGCCGATATTAAAGGATTGGTTCACTTTACTCACCCTAAAGCCATCCTAAGTGTACATGACTTTCTTCTTTCTGATGAACACAATCGGAGTTATATTAAAGGGTTAGTTCACCCCAAAATGAAATTTCTGTCATTAAGTACTCACCCTCATGTCATCCCAAAACCATAAGACCTTTGTTTGTCTTTAGAACACAAATTAAGATATTTTTGATGAAATCCGGGGGTATCTGATCCACAACAGTCATTGCACATTTTGAGGTCTAGAAAGGTATTAAAGACATCGATAAAATAGTTTAAAATAATCCGATACTCTCGGATCTTAATTTGTGTTCCGAAGACAAACAAAGGTCTTACGGCTTTGGAACGACATGAGGGTGAGTACTTAATGACAGAAATTTCATTTTTGGGTGAACTAACCCTTTAATAAATATCCTGACGCATCCAAGCTTCATAATGGCAGTGAACGGGACCAATGAGTATGAAGCTGAATAAAGTGCATCCATCCATCATAAACGTACTTCGCACGGCTCCGGGGGGTTAAAGGGGGACTCAGTGATATTTCAAATCCACTGTTTGGAAGTTAGTCGGGCCGAGTCCAACAACAAATGTCTGACCAATCAGCATCAGGGGGCGTATGACGGTCGAGGAGAGAGAACAAGCAAGAGGGAGATTTGAAAGTAAGAAGAAAAAACTGCAGAACGAGAAATGGGACACAATACAAAACAGCTCAGAAGAATATCACTGGAATGAAGGTTTATGCCTGGGCAAGTGCTTTAGGACCCGGTTATATTAGAAAAGCTTTCCAGTGGTCTGAAAACTGCTTTGATCCCGCTTATCATGTGAATACAATGGATTTTGAGTGTCTGGAGCTGCTGTTTGCGACTAACAACGAACACTTTGTATTTACTCGTGTGTACTGTATGTTCATTTTTTGTGCTTCCTTGTCATTCGTTCATCAACTGCGCTTTATTTTGTTGCATGTCAGCTGTGATAAACAGACGTCCACTCTCGCATTGCGTGTGTAACAGTGGCCAGATAGTGAGAGTTTTCCAGTTAAACCACTGAACACTGACGGCCGCTAGAGAATGAGGTGCTTGGCGCCATTGGTAGGCAGCGGTTTGAGTCCAACTCGGAGCAGGGTGGTTAGAATTGGAGTGTGAGTTTTGCAGGCGGAGCAATGAAGAGAGGGGTGTGTTTGTTTGGGTTGATTTCAAATATCAACAACGTCCAACAGTGAAGTTCAAATACCACTTACTGCACCTTTAATAAAGGCCCTCTGAAGGGAAGTGATGCATTTGTGTAAGAAAAAATATCCGTATTTAAAATGTTATAAAGTAAAATATCTAGCTTCCGCCAGACCGCCTTCTGTATTCAACTTACGGAAAAAGCATAACTGACGTTGCGTCAGTTACATTTTTTTCCTAAGTTGAATACGGAAGGCGTCTTTCTTCAGCTTCATACTTGTTGGTCCCATTCCCTGCCATTATAAAGCTCAGATGCGTCAGGATATTTATTAATATAACTCCAGTTGTGTTCATCAGAATGAAGAAAGTAATATACACCTAGGATGGCTTGAGAGTGAATAAAGCTTGGGGTAATTTTCATTTTAAAGTGATCTGATTTTTGGCCATTTTGAAATTATATTTATATATAAATAATGTATACATATTTCATCGTATCACATTCATCACATACTAAAAATTCAATTTTATTAGCATTATTTTTTTAATAAAATGTTATACATTTAAAATAGTTGGTCATCAGTGGTAACTGGCCATGCTCTCTACAAATTAGGTTTGCACGATTAATCAAAATAAAACCGAAATCACAAAATGCCTTAGTGTGATTATCAAATCATGAAGGCCATTATTTAAATAAATATATGTGTTGCGTAATTCATAGTGAAGAGCAGCACTGTGTTCATTTACACGTGAACAGCTCATGATCCAGTGCTTTCAGCATCTCAGAGCAGCTCAGTTCTCAGTAAATGTTGCTTCACAAGAATCTCTGCTCTGAATTTGAGTCACTTTTAACATTTAGGTACGCAACATGTGCCAACCATCTTCCCATACTTAGTAGTGAGAAGTGCTTATCAAAAAAAGAGAATCATTAGGCTCCCTTCAGTTTCAAAATAAAAGTTTGATGCTTTAACGTTCGAAAATTAGGACAGACAGACATAAATATTAGTATTCTAATTTTACAGTTGTAATGTAAAATACAATTATTTATTTATTTTTTTAACAGTGAAATGTTACAAAAGTAATATTTATTATTTTGTTTTATTTAGGTGTTTTTTCCTATTTTTATTTGGTAATTTTTATTATAGTTATTTCAATAATTATATAATAATTATCATTATTATAATAATTATTATTACAATAGTTAGTGGTCTTTGACTAACAGGTTATTATTGTGTAGTAACTCTGATACTCCATTTTAGCCTCTGACCTAAATTTACATAACTGTAACACTTACTTCATTGCAGCATAGTAAAATGTACCGAACCACACTGTAGACGTCAACAGGTGCACAGGGATCATGACTTTGCCATACTGCTTAAAGGTTTTCTTGAATCTCTGAATGAGGCCGATGGATTTATCCTGCAGAGGGTCTGGATCATCCTGCCCTGGAGCTGAGTTTACCAGATGATCTCTGCTGGTGTCCTTCTGAGAGGCCGGAGAGCAGAGCGCACTGGAGCTGCCGAGCCATCGTGGACTGGAGCTCAGCGGTTTCCAGCACCGCTGGGTCGGGGGATCCGGTCTCTGTGCGGTTCGGCTACAGGACGGAGGACCAATCTGCAGCAGGGCAGCAGTCTGCCTGAAGACCCTAGCACACACAAACCGCTGCATCGCAAAACAAGCTGCTTCTCCCAAGGGTCTGTCAGCATAAAAACAAGCAGACAGTCTGACAGGGGCGCAAGACAATGGCTTAATACATCTCAGAGAAATGCAAAGTAAAGAACTCTAGACTGATAAAACAAATTCACAAAGGATCTCCTTTCCACCTTATTTTTCTGGTAAGAGCTGGTGCGGCCATTTGTAATTTTAATGTGTCTGGCTTTCGGTGTCATTCGCTTCCATATTTATTTTTAGCTGTACAAAACAGCTTGTTATGCTGCTTGATATTGCAAACTGGTATTTCTTACCGTATTATTTTAATGTAATGTCTTAATTATAAAAAAAGCTGGTTTGTAGTGCAAACAGTTTTACAGTTTACTGCATTTTGATATTATTCTCGTTATTTCCCTATAGCAGCTAATAAATAGGAAGTCTCACATGTTCACAGAAAACACCTTACTTCTGAGTTGAAAAATAAGGTGGATAATATAAATAGATGGTCAGTAGTACTAAAGATGCACAATATACAGTGGGGTGCAAAGGACTGAGACCACATTAACACTATTTGATTTTATAATCATTTTATTTAAACCCAGAAATGTGTTTTAAGGATTTAAAAATAAACAACAAAATAATACATTTTTAATTCAATTATAAAAAAAATAAAATAAAAAAAAGCATTATCATATCGTCAAAATATTAAAGATTCTGTACTATTTCTGGGACTCGTATAAGCAAATCTGAGACAGTCCATTAAAGCTTAAGATGCTCTTTGAACAATTTTAAATCATTCTGGATCACATGATCATCATAAGGTTTTGTTATTGTAAGCTTGAGTGCTGCTGTCATTAAAAACATACCAAAAACAAATACATTCTAAAACTTATATTAAATTTTTAATTTAACTTTCACACAAACTGTAATTTAATAATGTTTATAACCTACATTTTTTTTATTACAAAATTTAAAATGGAGGAGTTTGAACTAGTTTGAACCCCACTGTATCTGTGACCTTGGCATTGGCCATAATTTACTTTTATTAATTTTTTGGTATTACACTGATATTGAAAGCACATATATTTACATGCATAATGTGTATTAATAGATTACTAAATGTGTCCATATTTTGTACTACATATTACAATGTGTTGATGCCCGACTTCATTTGAAGCATGCTATTTCACTTATTCTTTGTTTGAAAACAGACAAACCCTGTAGATTAATAATAATTATAGAGTATCATATCAGTTTGACGTGGATTGCTTTCTTTTTTTTTTTTTATTGAAGAAACACAATCAATACAGTTACAATAACAATACAGAAATTTGAAATGCTAGGGGGGATATAAATCAAATTATAAGAATACATTACAAATTGTACATGCTTGCAAAATTCGAATAGATTTTTGTTTCTTCGAGAGTAATATAGATTTCAATATAATATTTCACTTCATTTTTAAAAGCTATAAAACGTTTTTTTTACCTGAAAATTTACATTTATGGATATGAAATTTGGCCATTAAAATAAAAAAATTATAATAAAATTAGTGCAAGTCTGTTTAGCTGTGGAGTTTACAATAATGCCTAAAAGAACATCTTTCCACTGTAAAATAAAATTATGGATTACTTTCTTTACCTTCAATATCCCATCGATAATGACGTCACTGGTGCTGGAACAGCTGAAAACATTAAGGAAAACATAAGCTGCAGCACGTGCTCAATCTCATTCAGAAAGAAACTCTCTGGAAATAATCACAGACTAACCTCCTAAAAATCGTATTTAAAACTCAAGATCTTTTGGTATAACTTCACATGTGTGAAGTATCCTACGATAATCACCAAACGTGAGTCAGCTAGCTTTGCTAAGGGATGTCCACTGTCTGATTTGCTAAAACTAATGAAAGTTTCACTCGTCCTTCTGTCTAAACATACAGAAACGATCACCGGAAATATGTACAGCTACATACATAAGTGACTATATCCAGCATGATGTGATTTCGCCACCACATGTTATTCATGTCCCTTCTGTCATTCACAGTACTCCTCAGAAGACGCAGCAACATTACACATGGTGACTGCGCTCGCACTGTGTTATGGGAAATGTAGTACAGTCGTACTGTGGAGCCATTTTCAATGGAACACTGTGTCTCTCCGGAACTACATTTCCCAGAATGCACGACAACGTCGCGAATGATTGGTGGACACGAAATGCCAATCTCCGACTAAACATTTTTCATACAAAATTATTGAAAATACGTTAAAAATGCGGTGATATGTGTAAGTGGGGAACAATTATTTATTCAAAAATTTTTACTTTAGTTAAAGAGAAAAATGGTTTATGTTTACAATAACATACTTCCATAAACTAGTCCTAAAAAAGTATTCCAAGTTGGAGATCCAACTGGAGGCGCTGAATTAAATACACGGCATTTCGACTGCTGTTGTAGACACCAGTCCTCTAGGCGGCGCTGCGCTGGTTCTCTCATATGAAATACTGCAGTGAAGATCGTGCTTGTTGGATACACGATGGCGCAAAACTCAAGTGAGTGCAGCAACATTGATTCAGTCTTCAGTGATCTGTGTGTTACATAATCAGGTCGTTGAGCACATAAACTCTTAATATGATTTATAATGTTTGTCTCATTTTAAGTTCAACTAGTCTCAATCAGTCTCTGCAGATGAAACACGTGACGAGATGGACGCTTGACATGAGCTGTTGTAATGAACGCAACACTGACGCACTACCGTTTTATGTTTATATTGGTCTATCTACGTACACTTCATATATACGCATTACTTTCGATTTGAAATGATTGAAACCATGACTTATGTTTCTTCCCTGTGGTCCATTACTGTGTATAAAAGGTGAATGCACATTTCATAACATAAATACTAATGCACTGCGCGCTTATTCACAGGATTGTTTGAGGCGAACAGTAAATATGCTGATCCAGAGGTCGATCAGGACAGCATAGCATCATCTTTAGATGCTTCCCAGACTTCATCGTCATCCTCACTGAAGAGACACAGGGACGGCGATGAGGGGTATGAAGATGACTCTCCCAGGAAGAAGATGGTAAGCTCGCGCCATCATGATTTACGTGTAATGTACGTTGACGTTTTATAAACTCAAAGACTGGGGCTTGTTGTTTACTTCTGGGAATTTTTCTCAGGATATTTACTGTTTATTGATATCGAGTTGTAGAGCTCAGTCAGGATAGTCACTTTATTTTATGACACGAATGAAAACGAGGCAGGGACAGAAGTACAATGTGTTTCTATGGATTGTACTGTTGTTTAACAACTTAAAAGTCGTTCAGTTGTTTCCTTAAAATAACCTAAAAAAACCTCCACAAAACAGGTGTAAGTTCTGAAATTTAAGAGACTTATTTCAAAAACATAAAAGAACTGTAATGTTTGCAAACAGGTACTGTCAAATCACAGCCTCATTTTAATCTGCATAAAATTCAATATGGTGATCTCTCTGACTAAGATCTATTGTTGTTATTATTTTCCATTTTATGCATTAAATGTATACAATTTTAAATAGACCCTTTCCGGATGTCTGGGGTCCTCAGAAGCGGAATTCGTCATAGTTGTGTAAACTTCTATAGTTGTGAACAGAAACTACAACAAATATAATTTTTGCATTCCCGTTAGCTACAATAGCAAAAGAACAAAAAAACACAATAGTGCATCTATGATTTTACAAAAGGAAAAAATATCAAGGGATTGGTTATGTTTGTAAGAAGAGAGAAAAATGTCAAATTTGCCATCACTTCCTCAGCCGTTGTATTAGAAACACTCAAACAGCAGCGCTAACAAGTTTTCTTTACTTAAAGGTGCAATATGTAATAATTTTGCAATAAAATATCCATAAACCACTGGGCCAGTGTTATATATTTTGTTCACTTGAGTACTTAAAATATCCCAAATGTTTCCAACTATTTGTAAATTGTGAGAAAATTGCAATTTTAACCAAGGCTCCGGGACGTGTGAGGAGTCGCCTGTCAATTGCGTCATACCCGCGTTACCCTCGGTTTCTGGTTTTATTTTGTAGAAACCATGGAAACACCAAAGACGCTTTAATATTTACATGTTTTAATAGACAAGGGAACAACTGTTTTGATATATTTATAGACAGAAAACTAATTGTTGTTATATAGCTCAACACGTTTAGTCTTATTGTTTAGGCTAAATCTAATTTTCTTTTACCATTCAAGTTTTATCACGCCTCAGAGAAAAACACTATTTTATCAAGTAGCTAACATAGCATAATCAGATGCAGCTTTATTTTTAGTAACAGTAATACAGAATTTTCTCCATCATACAATACGTTTTAAAATGAATTGCATGCCATTTATCAACACAAGCCATCCAGCATTTAATATGATATTCTAAAATCGATCTAGCTTACTGCAGTGTGTCTCAAACAAGTGTCTCACAGCAGCCGCCAAACGAACGCACAGAGTAATATTATAACATCATCTTCAACACACTCAAATGTATCTAATAACGATAAACAGAGCTGTGTTACCTCATACTCATGACCGGAAAAGCAGAAGCGGCGCCAGTGACTGTGTCATAATAAAAGTTCCGCTGCTCGTGAGGCGTGTGTTGCGCAATCGCTCCAGCGGCCTCGTTCAGCTCCCACAACACTCGGTCCTGCTCTGCTTCATACTACAGTAACATTAATAATCGCATCCATGAATGTGATTTCTTCCCGAGTTCCCTATTATTTCCACCGGCTGTGATGTGGAGACCACATGGATGTCCCAAGATTCAGCGCTCAAACTTGGCGTCATCAAGCTACGCCTTTGTTTTGAATTGGCCTCTAGCGGACAGAAAATATTTCATATTGCACCTTTAATGCCAAGGCAATATAACAAAGTATAGTGTTATAAACATCAGCAATAGAAAATGAAACTTGCAAAATATCAAACCATTGTTTGATGAACAAATTATTTATTTATTTGATAGGGACAATGCTCCTTAATCAACAGTCAGACACTGTAAATAACCCAAAGTTCGCCCAACAGGCTCATTTTCATCTGTTGCCAGATTTTATAGTGCCAACCTAACATAAAACAGGGTAAATTATCACAAATAAAAATCATATCCACAAATGATAAAACAATATAATGTCAATATAATAAAACCTAGTGTTCAAATGAGGAAAAGGAAATGATCATTTTTGCAACTGGTATTTCAACTCCAAATCTAGTTACTGAGAAATAGTGCTGCTAGTAATTGCGTTTCAGTGTGCCAGCTGATCTCCCCTGCTCAGTTTAATACATGCTTTGTTTTGCAGGTCACAGAGGAATCATTACACAGTCAAAAAGTGGCTACACATTACAACAAACTTCAGGAGTGTGGCCTGGCAGAGCGTAATAAAAGCAGGATAGTCCATATGCGCAACTTCAACAACTGGATGAAGAGCGTGCTTATTTGTGAGATGCCGCACAGAATTACTTTTATCTCTCAAAAAAGCATTTCATGAGACTGTATTGGTGCCATATAGTGGCAAGTTTGTTTGTGGTTGTGGTTAGTCAGGGATGAGATTTTTTTTAACTGTTTGAGGTCTGTGTGTTGGTCTCCTCAGCTGAGATTTTGGATAAGGTGAAGCAAAGACGGAGAGAGGTAACCGTGTTGGATCTGGGCTGTGGCAAAGGTGGGGACCTTCTCAAATGGAAAAAAGGACATATTGATAAACTGGTCTGTGCAGGTAACTACACAGTCCTCTTCATACTTTTCCAGTTTCTTTGAAGTTTAATGTCGTGTTTACACCATTATTAATATTTCTCAGTGAGCCATAAAAGAAAAACTAGGACTTTTTTTGTTTTGCTTTTCAAAACGGTAAAGCCATACCTAACCAACGAAGTTTAAAGCCCTTTTAGCACAATTATTGCATGCTAGTTGAGTGTGCATTGCTTTGCTGTTTTCCAAGACACAGCAGAACAACATACAAAATATATCTTAAATGAGGGTCCTTTGAATATTGTGTTAGACAATCGAGGAGCTTCAAGATAAAAAGGTTGAGAAAAGAAGTTTTCACACCAGTAAATGAGCTTGTTGACAACATCAGTATTACTGATAACACCGGGGGGGCACCTCACTTTTCACTTTCGCTTTCAAATTTGTGATCACGTGTAGTCTGTATAGGCTTATAATGCCTATAATGATGCGGGTATTGAAATTGATTTTGAATGTTCACTCTCTTTTTACTTTTGGTTTCAAATTCGCAATTACGCGCACTACGAATATAGCGAATATAATTTTATCCGCACATTTATATTATCACAAGATATTTGTCAATGGTGCAGATATTACGTCAGAACCCGAAAGATTTAAGGGTGTGTTCACACTTGTAGTTCGGTTCGTTTGGTCCAGACCAAAATATAAATCAAAAATTGAGTCCTGCTCCGATTAGCATTCAGATTGGCATTTTTATCACCGAACCAAAAGATACCAAACCTAAAGGCACAGGGACACATTCACAATCTGATTGGTCGGCGTTTATAACATATTGCCTATTTTAAGACAAAACTTAACGAACATCCCAAACAATGCTGTGTGCTGGGCTAAATGCACTCATTGTATGCGTGTAGTCTACATATGGTGGTATGTAGGCTACATACATACCAGCTGAGAATTCATGAAGAGCTTATAAAATGTGTAAAGGAGTCAAAACAGCGGCAGGAATCCCTCCGTCACACACACACAATTGATCTGCTGCGAGGAAAAGCGGTTCTGACGCCTGTACCGAACTGTGATGTGCAACATCACGACTATGACGAGAAAAAAAAGTCTTCTTTTTTTTCATTTGTTTACATGTCTTTGGTTCGTGTTGCATTCATATATCATTTGATCTGCATCAGAGTTCGTTTGGAAGCGGCCCGCTTGTTTGGTGCGCACCAGGGTTCGGATGGCATTCACAGATGTTCAAATAAACCGCTCTATCAGAGCAATCGCACCAGGGTTCATTTTAATCGAACCAAACATGCCAAGTGTGAACGCACCCTAATTCGCNTTTTTTTTTTTTTTTTTTTTCCTATGGGGTTTTATAATGGTGTTTTTAGATTTATGTGTAAAATAAAACCTGTCGTAAACATAACTTGTCTATACTTTGATGTTATGTTTTACAATGTAAATTACACACACCCATAGCAAGAACGCACATTTTGAAGCAGTTATGTTCATTTTTGAAAATGTACCATTTTTAAAAAGTAACTAGATAAGACAGCTTGGGGTCTTGAATGTGCGCAGTGTATGTTGTTGAGCAAAACATCAAAGTATGGCCAAGTTATGTTTAAGACACTGTATCCAACAGTGCCCTCAGTAATCTGGCAAGTCTGTGAGCACTGGGAATCATATTTTTTAATTTTACATGCCATCTGTCCAGGGTGCTTTCCCCTGCCTCTGGCCAAAGAAACTGGGATAGGATCCAGCCCTGTGATCCTAGAACCGTTGTCGATAATTAAAAAATGCCAATATATTGATCGACCACTAATCAAAGCATTCATACTATTGTTTTAGCGATATCCTCTTGTGATCCTGCTGTTAAAAGGTGTAAACGGGACCTAAGATGTTCGTAAATGTGTAAACTGCATGCTTTAAAAAAATTTCTTTATATTTGAAATCACACATACTTCTGTATTTGTGTTCGCACATCACAGATATCGCTGCTGTGTCCATTGAGCAGTGTCAGCAGCGCTATAATGACCTCAGACGAAGGGGACACCCAAACGACCGCACATACTCCGCCGAGTTCATCACCGCAGACTGCAGCAGGGTACGAGCCCGTGTTTTATTAGCAGTGCAAAAAATTACACATTACACCATGTTTAATTTGTTAGAGGGACTCTGTTCATTGTCAAAAAGGAGAAACATGAAAGTCACTGAGCATCATTCAGTACATGACAGTACAGGGTCACATACTCTCTGTCTTTCTCAGGAGCTGCTGTCTAAGAAGTTGCGAGACCCTGAGCTGCAGTTTGATGTGTGCAGCTGTCAGTTTGTGTGTCATTATTCCTTCGAGAGTGAGCAGCAGGCTGACACCATGCTGAGAAACGCCTGTGAGAGACTCCGGCCGGGAGGATTCTTCATCGGAACAACTCCGGATGCATACGAGCTGGTGTAAGCTCTCGCACACACTCTAACTATGATATTTGTATTTATTACTGTTTAAATGTGACAGTTTGTTGTAGGGTTGGGCTAATTGTAATGTGTATATTAAAGGGTCAGTTCACCCCAAAATGAAAATTCTGTCATTTATTACTTACCCTCATGCCGTTCCACACCCGTAAGACCTTCGTTAATCTTTGGAACACAAATTAAGATATTTTTGTTGAAATCCGATGGCTCCGTGAGGCTTGCATAGGGAGCGATGACATTTCCTCTCTCAAGATCCATAAAGGTACTAAAAACGTATTTAAATCGTATTTAATGAGTCTCTTGCTACATCGGTGATTCCCACCTCCTTCAAAAAATCTGTCATCATTCCTGTGCCTAAGAACAATAAACCCTCTTGTCTGAATGAATATCGTCCAGTAGCACTCACATCGATAGTTATGAAGGTCTTCGAGGGACTGGTTAAAAACGTCATCTGCTCCTCCATCCCGGATACCTTGGACCCTCNACAATGCTTCAGGAAGCTTCGGAGCACAATGAATCAGTGTATTGAATCATGATTCAGATCGCGTGTCAAACTGCAAACGGCTGAAATCACGTGACTTTGGCGCTCCGAACAGCAGATTCGATACACTGATTCATCTATGCTCCGATGCTTCCTGAAGCATTGTTTTGAAATCGTCCATAACTTTATAAATCGTTATTTAGTTTTTTTTGGCGCTCCAAAAATATTCTCATCGCTTTATAATATTAATATTGAACCACTGTACTCACATGAACCGATTTAAATATGTTTTTAGTACCTTTATGGATCTTGAGAGAGGAAATGTCATTGCTCCCTATGCAGGCCTCACGGAGCCATCGGATTTAAACTAAAATATCTTAATTTGTGTTCTGAAGATTAACGAAGGTCTTACGGGTGTGGAACGGCATGAGTGCGAGTAATAAATGACAGAATTTTCATTTTTGGGTGAACTAACCCTTTAAGTAGAGGTGTAACAATATACTCGTCAAGATTCGAAATCGTGATACTAAACTCACGATACAATACTATCGTTATATTTTAAGCAAAAAATAGTTTTTAAAATTATTACTTTATTATTATTAAAATAATATTATTTTATTATTATCAGGACCCACAAATATTTCCACCATTGCATTATTATACATTATATTCAAATTAATATATAGTAGTTTAATGTAGTAATGTCATTGAAACTCCGTAAACTTTTATTTTTTCTTCACACAGT
>RJVU01057109.1:2651517-2670888 GCA_003731715.1 Anabarilius grahami | reverse complement strand
TTACACCAGGGTTGCCCAAACTTTTTTTAAAAGGGGGCTAGATTCAATGTTGTGTATATATATAATTTTGATTGCAACTGTTATATATATATATATATATATAACAGTTGCAATCAAAATTATTCAACCCCCTTAACCTGCAAGACTGCTGCTGATTTTGCTGCTGAGAACAAAATTTTATGAAAACAATTCATCAATGTTATCAGTAAACTATAATACAAAGTTTATTAAAGGGGCTCTCTGTAGGAATGACATCCAGTGTTCAAAATAGGTACTGCAGTCCAAATTCAAAATATTGTTTGGCCCGCCCCCTCGTTCAAAGACGCGGGTTGCCAGCTTTTACAGCATGGCAACAATAGGTAGTGGAATTGACAATGAAAGCTGAGGAGACTTGCACACTGTAAGCTGATGAGTTGATTTATCTGTTTTGATATGCTTTTGCCAATTCCGATTTTCTTTCTAGTTTTTTGGGTTAACTGGGTTTCTTTGACTTTTGTTCTGATTAACATGACAGACAGCAGCAGGAATATTGGACTGCTGTCCCTTTTAAGCCCCGTTCACACCGCCAGCGACTTTTTCGCTGCATGTCGCTAGTCTCCTACTGTGAAGTCGCTTGTGGGCGTTCCTAGTGCTGTCGCTCTAATATCATTGGTACACTGCACATCTGATCATATCTGTAGAAAATGCAATCACAAATGATATATAAAACTAAGAAATCATTCTAATTTGACTAGGAATTAGGTTTTAAAATAATTAAAAAAGTAACATTCTGCTGTTTTAGAGTGTTGTGACTGCAGAGCTCAGTGCATTAAATCATTAACTAGATTAACGATCGATCTATCAACAAATTAAACTCACTCATACTGTCAAAAAATACTAAAACGTCATTCGAATTTGACAAATAATAAATTTTCTCGTCCCTAATAATCAACACAATGCAGAGCAGTGCTAAACTGCTCACAGCATCATATAATTAACAACACACAAACTATCAATGTATGAATCAAACTCACAAGACTGCCGACAGTTTCTTTTCCACACATAATTTTATTATATCCATGTATGTACAGTCAAATCATATAAAACAGTGAAATCGCTCGGGAACTATTGCTGTCTGTCTTGCCTGCACTTGAGACGGTGACGTGAGCTCCAGAGCCTTCACTCCTATTGGTTGTCGCTCGCGAAATTCGCTCCTGATTTGCATAAAGTTGAAATATCTGAACTTTTGTCGCCTGTCTCCCGTCGCTTGACACGCCTACATTCTGTCGCCAACGGTCACTGTCGCTCTTGTCGCCGGAAGTCGCAGGCGCTCCATTGAAATGAATGGGATTCTGTCGCTTTGTCGCTGCGTGTCGCTGGCGGTGTGAACGGGGCTTTAGAGTTTATGAACGGTGTTCAACGGACCCAATACTGTTACACACGACATGGGTTCACTTTCTTAGCTATTTAACGATTCAAAACTGACTGTGTTTATCTGAATACTTGCCAAGATTGCCTGTGCCGCTGGTTTTGACATACTTTTGTATGTATTTGACAGTTTAAGTGCAGGAAGGCGCTTATTTTGGTACTTGTGACTCTGTTTGATTTGTCTCTGTTTGAGACTGAGCGTGGCTTGTTCGCTCCACTAATATAGATCAGTAGTGCGCGCGCTTTCGGTGTGAGCGTGAGACCTGCGGGAATGACTAAAATTTATGCGCAATACAAGCACTACTTAACCGGAGCGAATGAGACGAGAGAGAGAGAGGAGGCGCCCGCGTGGGTGTGTGTCACTTCACCGGGACAGAGAAGAGAGCGAGAACGCGCAGCTGACGTTATTGCCTGATTCTCTGACCCAGTTTGTTTGCTGGTTTCCATGGCTGCAATACACTGTGTTTTCCGCCAACTGGCAACCTGTGATGTCGAAATACTATTTGATAAACTGCACCACGAGGTTTTGCACAGACCAAAACAAAAACAGACATTCCGACACGGAACGCACATTTTCAAAGTAGAATTTTTGGCTGTAGCATTGTTTTTCTGAGAAACAAGTAGGTGAACTTAGCATGTTTCCTAAATATCTGCAAACATATTAGGGTATTTTTCTGCTTTATTAAAGTAAAAATCTTACATAGAGCCCCTTTAATACTAATTTGAGTGGTTCCGAGAATGTGAAGTTGATGAAAAATGAAAAAAATCAAACTGCCTCTCAACATACATGTAGAAAAGTATTCAACGGCCAAAAGTCACATTTTGTGCAGAATCTTTTATTCTTTATAACCTCCAATAAACACTGCCTGTAAGTGCTTAGAAGCATCTGAATTCATCCACTGTGTTCTCCTCAGTGACTCAGATGCCAGGAGTCTATCCAAAAACAAAACATTTGTAATGTTTATGTGGCACATATCAATAGGTGCTATAGTGAGGATCTAAACGTGTGACTCACTCTGGATGGGATCTGCTAATAGGGCAGATCATTCGGGTCTTATTCCTACTGTGACGTCACAGTTGGGGGAAATCTGGAACAGCGTATTTTCAGAGACTGCTTCCGATTTATGGGGATTATATAAAAGAGTGGGTGGATTTTTACCATTATAGGCTGGTTGTTTACACAGACTGGGCACACATCTATGTTCAAACACCATGTAAAAGTGAATTTTGCATAATGGGTGCCCTTTAATATATTTTAAGTTGTCATTTATTCCTGTGGTGACAAAGCTGAATTTTTTGCAATAATTACTCCAGTCTTCACTGTCACATGATCCTTCAGAAATCATTCTAATATGCTGATTTGCTGCTCAAGAAACATTTCTTATTAATAGCAATGTTTAAAATGGCTATGTCTCTTAAGTGTTTTTGTAGAAACCATCAGACGTTTTTTCAGAATTTTTTGACGAATAGAAAGTTTAAACAGCATTTATTTGAAAGAGAAATTTTTTGTAACATTACTAATGTCTTTACTGCATCAATTTCATGCGTCCTTGCTGAATAAAAGTATTAAAGGGTTAGTTCACCCAGAAGTTCAATTTCTGTCATTAAGTACTCACCCTCATGTCATCCCAAACAAATTCGTCTGTCCCGTGTCATACTGCTGCGTTATTTTCATTGCAGAGCTTCAGTGTTCACATCCGAACGCGGGCACAGTATTGGCCGGGTCCTGTGTCAGCATCACGCGCATGCGTCGTGCTTCTCACGTGACCAGAGCCGGCCAATACTGAGCCCACGTTTGGACGTAAACACGGAAGCTCTGCAACGAAAATAACGTAGCAGTATGACAGGGGACAGACGAATTTGTTGAATAAAGTCATTATTTTTGTTTTGTTTTTGCGCACAAAAAGTATTCTTGTCGCTTCATAACATTAAAGGGTTAGTTCACCCAAAAATGAAAATTCTGTCATTTATTACTCACCCTCATGCCGTTCCACACCCGTAAGACCTTTGTTAATCTTCGGAACGCAAATTAAGATATTTTTGTTGAAATCCAATGGCTCCGTGAGGCCTGCATAGGGAGCAATGACATTTCCTCTCTCAAGATCCATAAAGGTACTAAAAACATATTTAAATCAGTTCATGTGAGTACAGTGGTTCTATATTAATATTATAAAGCGACGAGAATATTTTTGGTGCGCCAAAAAAAATAAAAATAACGACTTATATAGTGATGGCCTATTTCAAAACACTGCTTCAGGAATTTATTATGAATCAGCGGTTCGGAGCGGCAAAGTCACGTGATTTCAGCAGTTTGGCGGTTTGACACGCGATCCGAATCATGATTCGACACAGAAGAATCGTAACACTCCGAAGCTTCCTAAAGCAGTGTTTTGAAATCGGCCATCGCTTTATAAGTCGTAATTTTGTTTTTTTTTGGCTCACCAAAAATATTCTTGTCGCTATATAATATTAATATTGAACCACTGTACTCACATGAACCGATTTAAATATGTTTTTAGTACCTTTATGGATCTTGAGAGAGGAAATGTCATTGCTGGCTATGGAGGCCTCACGGAGCCATCGGATTTTAACAAAAATATCTTAATTTGTGTTCCGAAGATTAACGAAGGACTTATGGGTGTGGAACGGCATGAGGGTGAGTAATGACATTATTTTCATTTTTGGGTGAACTAACCCTTTAAGGTTGAACCACTGTAGTCATGTTGACTATTTTAACAATGTCTTTTTGGACCTCAAAAGGTACAATGACATTGCTGCCTATGTGTGGTTCAGATACCCTCGGATTTCATCAAAAATATCTTAATTTGTGTTCTGAAGACAAACAAAGGTCTTATGGGTTTGGGACGACATGAGGGTGAGTGAACTAACCCTTTAATCTCCTTAAAAAGAAAGATCTTACTGACCTCAAACTTTTAAATGGTAGTGTAAATTGTACTCTTGAAGTAGGAAAGACAGTTAGCAAAAACAATTTCAAATATTTATTTATTAAAAATGAATATTATTTCTTTACAGCAACATGACAAGTCAAGCATTATTGAACTACATGTATTCTTTACTCAAATGTTTTAAAGCTTTCAGGACTTTATTTTTAGCCTTTTGATGCAAACAAATCGTTGAAATGGAGGGTTTGAACTTGTTCATGGAAAACACAATCAGGATTTTTGCTACTGAAGTTTAAATCAGAGATGTGTGTAAAATATCGTTGTCATTATGGTCAAATTAAAAACCCAAATCATTGCAATATTCACAATTGTTAATTAACAATTCATTACACCAACCACATAACTGATATTGCAATTATACAATCATTTAACCACACATACATGTGTTAGCTTTGTTCCAAATCAGAAACGCTTCAAAACAGTAATTCATTCATGTTAACCAAAACTTTCAAACGGATTGTTTTTTAATAGGAAGCGCTTGGAGGCGTCAGACTCCAACAGCTTTGGAAATGAAGTGTTCAGTGTGACCTTCCAGAAGAAAGGAGACTACCCTCTGTTCGGCTGTCAGTATGATTTCAGCCTGGAGGGTGTTGTTAATGTCCCAGAGTTTCTGGTGTATTTCCCCCTGTTTGAGGAGTAAGTGTCTCATCTCATCTCAAAACATATGGCATCATCATGATTGTTACTTTCCTGATGTGCCAGCAGAGGGCGCAACAGCTTTATAAATATGTGCTGTAGTGTCATAGATAATCTTGGTTTCAACGTTATATCTGCTTCTAGAAAATTCACATACAAACATATTATTCAACTGTAATTTCTGTGTTATGGATGAAACATCATCAATGATTAATGTCTTTTTATTAATAATTTTTTATTTTCATTTTCATTTTATTTTTTTCTGTCCAGAATGGCAAAAAAGTACAACATGCGCCTGATTTACAAAAAAACCTTCAAAGAATTCTTTGAGGAGAAAGTTAAAGATGAAAAGAATAAGGTTCTGATGCAGTGGATGCAGGCACTGGAGGTATGTGTGTAGGACTGTCACTGGCTTTTCATTATTGATGAATCTGTTGATAATTTTACATAGATGAATCTGTTGATTATTTTATCTATCTATATATATATATATATATATATATTACAGTAAAAATGCTGNNNAAATGCTGCACCTTTCATCCACTTTACACAGCATAAGTACTGTACTATTTAAGTACTGTATTGATATTATTTGTTATTTATCAGTGCTTATTATTCCAAAGAAAAAGGGTGTTTGTCTTTTGTAAATTTTTTTTATCAAAATGGATTCACTTGCTCTACCTCTGACATGATTTTCCTATTTGGTTGCTGTTACCTACCCTCCTTTCAACCCCTCCTTTTATTACCTGTCATATTGAGATCACTTTCCATGACTCATTAAATTTCTGATCAATTTCGGTTTCATGAGAAATGCATCACATTATGAAAGTAGAATGCCATTTTATGTTGACATTAATTATAAGCTGCTCCTATGGTTTTGATGACAGGATATTTTCACAAAAATGTAAACTCTTAAACTGTCATCATTGCCAAAGTTCAGTCTCTCTCTATCTGCACAGGATATTAGGTCTATTTATGGTTAAATGTTTATTTAAATGCTGCTGTTTTTAACTTCTTTAGTTTGAAGTGTTTTCTTTTTTTTTTTCTTTATTTAATTGTATTTAGTATAATTATCAATTTTAAATTTATAAACTCTTTTTGGTTTTGATGACTTGGGACATACTTTTTTATGACTCTGAAGTAGGGCTGGGCGATATGGCCTTTTATAAATACCGCAATATTTTTAGGCCATGTCACGATACGCGATATATATCTCGATATTTTGCCTAAAGCCTTGAATTAAAACTTTGATGCATACAATCACACCAGTATGATGATTCTATATGTCTACATTAAAACATTCTTGTTCATACTGCATTAATATATACTAATTTTAAACTTTCATGCAAAAAAGGGGATATCACAACTGTCAAAGTTAACATAATTGTATTTATTAAACAGTGAGTGGCACAAACATAAAATTGTCAACAGAAAGTGCATGTTTTGTGCAAAATTGTCAGAGACAACATTTCAAAACAAGACATTAGGGCACGCTTGTGCATGCTGTAACTCACATGGCATTTCAAAACACAAAATTAAAGTGCACTTCTTGTACATAATGCCACTACAATAATTTAAAACAAATAAAAAAGTGCCCTTTTGTGCATGTTGTCATTAAGATGACATTTCAAAACAACACAAAATTTAAGTGCACCTGTTGTGCATAATGCCACTAGGATATTTAAAACAAATATATATAATGCGCTTTTGTGCAGGATGTCACAGGTAATTTCAAATTTGATATTGCACCGCTCTGAGATGTTGTCGTGCGGAGTTTCAAGCTCTCTTCATTTTCTAGCGGGTGGGTTCTCAAATGGTGATATAAATTTGATGTACTGCTACATTTTTGAAGCGATGCTTTTGCGACAGATTTTGCATATCACCGTTGTTTGTTCAACATCTTCCTTCTTGAATCCAAACCACCGCCAGACGATGGATCCTGTGCTGTTTCTTTTTTTTATTAATTCGTCGTCCTCCATGTGTAACCGTTAGCAGCACCTGCTGCCGCTATCTTTCTGCTGGTCGAGGGCGTATGACGTTGCATGCGCGACAGACTGACGTTTGTAACTATGTGCGTTTGTTTTGTCTCTCTGTGAGAGGGAAAGACCGCGAGTATGTAAAAGTTAATCTGCAAACAAGCATCAAAAATAAAATAAAATAAGCTTCTTAACTTAGGTTATCAAGGTGATCATTATGCTTGCGCTTCGATGCTGGACAGGACAAGAGGGGGAAAAAACAAAGGAAAAAAAAATGTCCACGAGTTTCAGGATATAGTAATTTTCTACATCGCACGGACTACAAGCCGCGATATATCGAGTATATTCGATATATCGCCCAGCCCTACTCTGAAGTGACATCACTGTTAGAGTAATCAATTCATTTCATATGTTTGATTGATTAGTTGTGTATGTCCATGCATGTTCCTGTGTTATGAATGGCGTCCTCAGTCAGTTTGACTGCACCCACACAAGCACAAATCCTCAAATGCAGCTGTCATAACTGCACATTAGCACAAATTGAGCATATTTAACACACTTCAAACCTCTTTTCCGTGCAAAAAATCCTTCTCACAATCTGCTGTAATCCCATTAGCATGCCACTGGTAATGTGAAGATATCTGCTCCAGGGGTCCGTTATTCGCACCTCGCTTAATACATCTGAGATGATTTGACAGATTCATCGAAACGTGATAATTGATCTCTGGCTAATTTGATTCTTCAAACAAATTTGCGGATTTGATTAAAATATCTGGATTAATGCTGCCTTCACGTGCTATCAGAAATTTGATAATTCCCACTTCTGAAAGTGTGATTACGAAATGGGAGGGCATTCATGTGCAATTTTCACCTTGTAAACTCGTACTTCCGATAATTTCAAGACCATGTGAAGGCAGCATAAGTTGTCTGATATTACTCTGTGTTCTTGTGTTCATTGGAAAGGGCAGATATATATATAACTCAATACCATAATCAGCAACGCAGTAATTGGTTTGCATCAAGACATCAATGTAATGACATCATATAATTAAAAAAGGAAACAGTAAAGCAGGCAAAAGTACATAAAAGTTCTAATAGATAACTGAAATGTGTACATGTTTGTTACATAATTCCCAATTAAATAATTTTTTCACCATTTCTAGTATTTGTACAGTATAGACTTTAAACTTTTATCAGTGTCAAGAGTAGCCTATTGTAATTAGCAAATCGTTTGATTTTACTTGTGAAGTAGATAAAGCTTTTTAAAGGGTTAGTTCCATCACTAAGTACTCAACCTCATGTCGTTCCAAACCCGCTAGACCTTCGTTCATCTTCGGAATACAAATTAAGATATTTTTGATGAAATCCGAGAGTTTTTCTTTTTTAATCTCCCATAGAAAGCAACGAAATTACCACATTCAAGGTAAAGAGAAGCAGTAAAGGCATCGTTAAAATAGTCAACGTGACTACAGTGGTTTAACCTTAATGTTATGAAGCGACGAGAATACTTTTTGTGCACAAAATTAATGACTATATTTAACAATTTGAGCTGTTGTCATAAGCAGTTGACGTAGTGAACGCGTAGTGAGCGGTTTTTTTTTGCACAAAAAGTATTCTCGATAACATTTAAAGGATTAGTTCACTTTCAAATAAAAATTTCCTGATCATTTACTCACCCCCATCTCATCCAAGATGTCCATGTCCTTCTTTCTTCAGTCGAAAAGAAGAACACCTTCCCTATATAACTTACGGAACGAACGCGGCGCCAGTTCTGTTTTTTCCGTAAGTTGAATAGGGAAGGTGTAGGACATACAGTGTAAGCTTTTTGAAGAATATGGAAGGCGGTCTGGCGGAAGCACTTGCGAGGCGATCATTTGTGCTTATAAAGTATATATATTTTTTAAGAAAATGACCGATAGTTTCACTAGAGAAGACTCTTATTCCTCGTCTGGTATCGTGTAAAGCCCTTTGAAGCTGCACTGAAACTGTAATTTTGACCTTCAACCGTTTGGGGCCAATTGAAGTCCACTATAAGGAGAATAATCCTGGAATGTTTTCATCAAAAACCTTAATTTCTTTTCGACTGAAGGAAGAAAGACATGAACATCTTGGTTGACATGGGGGTGAGCTAATTATCAGGAAATTTTCATTTGAAAGTGGACTTATCCTTTAAGGTTGAACCACTGTAGTCACGTAGACTATTTTAACGATGTCTTTACTACTTCTACCTTGAATGTGGTCATTTTGTTGCTTTCTATGGAAAAAAAACCCCCGGATTTCATGAAATATGTCTTAATTTGTGTTCTGAAGATGAACGAAGGTCTTGCATGAGGGTGAGTAATTAATGACAGAAATTTCATTTTTGGGTGAACTAACCCTTTAAGGGTCAATAACATACTTCTAATGGCACAGCATTTTTCAAGTTGTATATTTTTTTTTTAACTTATCTGCATCTGCTCTGCATCTCCTGCACTGCACATATAATAGCTGTCACCATTCAAATTAATTCACAGTTTTTACTAACTGTATGTGTGTGTAAGGCTCCAATAAAATTGAGATAATTATTCCCTCACAAATAAATCTTTTAATGAGTAGAATTGGCTCTGTCTATTGTTATAGACTTTATATAACATTATAATTATTTAAAAATGGCTATGACAGCAACTCCAGGATGAGCTTAAAAAAAATAGGCCCTTGAACTGGCATAAAAAAAAATTTTTTTTTTTGTGACAATGGATGAAACTGGTTTGATTTTTACCCTAGGCTTTCCACTGATCTGGATGTCACCCCCCTTTTTTTCCCCTCCCTCCTACTACTTCTGTAAAAATTTCGGCATATAACTTGTCATACACTTTTTGTCATTGCCATGTAGGAGGTATCAGATCGTCTGGTTTGAATACTGCTATGACTGTTCTAAACGTTCAGACGTACAATGTTCGCCTGGGGGACAAGAAATCTTATAGACTTTGACAAAGAATTCAGAATCTCATAGAGACTTGGTTGGGCTCATTTGACTCAGACTAGCAACAAGCCAATAAATAGTGATGCAGAAACTTCCAAGCCATGCCCTAGCAACAATTTAAAGTGCCCTAGCAACAGTATAGTAAAATGAACTGGCATATCTCTGCACCAGAACATTATATAGGGATAATGGGGGTGGGCTCTTTTGACTTGACAGGCAAGCAGTTTTACATACCATACATCAACATGAATACAGTAAATCTCAGCTCTACAAAATCATAGAGACAGAGTTTGGCTCTTTTGATATGGACAGGCGACTGAAAGTATCACCATGGTAACTGTGTACAGACACAGTAGTAACCATTTACAGTGCCCTAGCAAATGTATAGCAGCATGAAAAGCCATATTTATGTACCTGAAAATCATACAGACTTTAGAGTTGGATCTTTTGCAGTCACTCAGAACAGTAGAAACTGCCTAGTACCAAGTTTTATCTAATGTTATCTCTGTTATCTGTAGATAATGATGTCTATAGAACCATACTGCCTTATCCTTACTTTGGCAAAATCAAAGTTTTGTGTCTTCTTGTTGTCATAGCAATACCCTCCGGATGAGAGGGGCCAACTGGCATCTGATAGTCCGGAGGAGTACGACCATGCCAAGAGAATAACTGAAAATCCTGCTGTTAGACATCCACTGGTAAGCCGTAATACGGCTTTTTTTTTTTTTTCTTCCCCAGCAGAAAGGATTTTTTTCTTTGTATTAATTGTGTTCTGATAGTTTGCTCTTTCTCCGCAGGGAACCTTGAGCAAGTCTGAGTGGGAGGCTACAAGTACGTGGTTATGTTCCTCCTATTAAAAACTGTGTCTTTTGATATAGACAGATGCTTTAACTTTCTGAAACATCTCAGATGTTGTCTCGAAGGTTTTTCTGATTTCACAAAACATGAAAAAAAGATGCAAGATATTAATATAAGTCATAATTGAGTTGTTTGATCTTCATGTTCATAAGTGAGTATAACATGCATGGAGGCTCATTTGTATGGAAAGCTCTGCCCGCATACAAGCCAAGAAATGAAAGACCCCAGCTGTGAAAAACACTTTTCTTCTTAAGATAATGTAGTTGATATTTCCTCCTACTGAAGTAAAGCATGTGGGTTGGCCATCAAGAAAAAACTTAACTTGGAAGAGCTTACTTGCATCTTCACTAACAGAAAAGTAGTACCTTTTTTGAAGCACCACGTATAAAATATAGATATGAATGTGGTTTGCATTCGGTACTATAGTATATATCAAAATCCATTGATGTTTATAATATTTCATGACCGATACGCTCTTTCCGTTTCTATGTACACTAACATTCAAAAGTTAAGTTTGAAAAGTGACAGTTAATACTTTTACATTATTACGAAACATGTGTTCTCACAGGTGTTTTATGATTGGTCCACAATGACGAATCGTTAGCATTCACTTTCACATTTGTGTATTCTCAAAGAGTATATTTCTGGTCTCAAGTTATTTCAAAATAAGTGATATTTTAGCATAGTTTAATTTAGTACGTTTTACATGTGATGATTACCATGATGTCTTGTCCTTAATCTTGACCAACAACTCTCTCTCCTCTTTTTCTTTTTTTAGGCATATACCTGGTGTATGTGTTTGAGAAAATGTCATGAGTCTGAGGGATTTACCTTCGAGCTGATGTATCTGGATGAGTGAGCCACAGTTGTGGAATCTCATTCTCATTCATTCGGTTTCCAAAAGCCTGCTGAGCGTGTCCATTCTGCAAACCGTCAAATATTTTTATACAACTAGAGCTTTTCTTTTGTGAGTGTTTGTGTGTTCATGTGTATTTTTTGTGTAAGGAAGTGTACACAATGCATATGATCAATATTTTGTCTGATACTGTATTTCTGTTTGTCTGTAACCTTTATTCACCCGTTACCCTTTCTCTTCAAGTCAAGCAATTTAATAACCCTGTAGAGCTTACAGTTATACGTTCCCTTTGGGTTTTACTTTGTGATCCAGCTTTCCCTTTAAGCTTGACTGAACTCTGTATTGGATTTTCTTTTTTTCTTTTTCTTTTTTTTAGAAAACAAAACAAAGCTCTGTCCATATGACAAGAGTACTGTGTTCAGCTGTGAAGAGTTAACTGATATCATGTTTAATGTGTGACCAGGCTGTTTTCTGAGGGAGGTAGTGTTTCCTACTTTTCTTTTTCTTTTTTTTTTACTTGTCATTTATTTAGTAATGATGGCATAGTGTGTTTCTCTCCAAATGTCTTTGAATACCGGGAAAGAAGTTTATTTCTGTCTTTCCTCTTCTGATATCAGTATGTAGAGCATTGTTGGTCCTCCAGTTTGTCAGGGAATGAAAGCCTGGTTTAGGATTATTAAATCTTGAATTACATGACATCAGTTGTATGCCTCTGTCAATTAAGATTATTTTCAAGGTACAATACACTGGCTGTATACACACTTACATCACAAAAAACTATTTTTGTAATGTAAGGGTCCTTTGCAGGAAATGACATTATCAATAAGCAATATTATTAGAGCTTCCGTTTTAGATTCTGATGGATCTTTCTATTTTTCACAATATTACCATCTTTATTTTTTGATCAAATAAATGAAGCCTTGCTGAGCATAAGAGACTTCTTTCAAAAACATTTTAATTATCCCAACTTTTGACTAGTAGTCTATATTGTGATTCATGCAGGCATCTTAAAAGGATAGTTCACCCAAAAAATGAAAATTCTGTCATCATTTGCTTAACCTTTTGTTCCAAACCTGTACGAGTTTCTTTCTTCTGTAGAACACAGAAGAAGATATTTTGAAGAATGTAATCAAATAGCCATTGACTTCCATTGTATTTTTTTTTTCCTACTATGGAAGTCAATGGCTGTTTGATTACCAACATTCTTCAAAATATCTTCTGTTGTGTTCTACAGAAGAAAGAAACGCATATAGGTTTGGAACAACATAAGGGTGAGTAAATGATGACACAATTTTTATTTTTGGGTTATCTATCTCTTTAGGATTACAGAGAATGGTGTGAAAACCAACTAGTGAGTGGCAGTTATGTGGACTAAATTGCTTATTTTTAATGAGAGAGGCCAGAATGGTTGAAGCTGATGGGATGACGACAGTAGCTAAAATAATCATGCATTGCAGTGTTTGTCAGGTTCTGCTCCTGTCAGGTTCAAGCTAGAAACTGAGGCCAAACTGGGCACAAGCTCACCAAAAATGGACTGCAGAAAGATTGGAAAAATGTCTCCTGGTCTGATGCATTTTTCTGTGGGGACATGCAGATGGCAGGGTCAAAATGTGTAAACAAGATCAATGGATCCATCCTTATTGAGTCAACAGTTCAGACTGGTGGTGTAGTGATGTGAGGAATATTTGTTCTGGCATGCATTAGGCCTCTTAATACTAAGAGTTGACGTGTTTACATGTCACTTACATGAGATCACAGCAATATCAAACCACAATGATCCAATGATACAAACAATTCCCATTGGACAAAATCAGGCCCCGTTCTACATTATTCTTGTTTAAGAATCAATTTCACTCATATAAATATCACAATAGAGAAGAAAAGACTCACAGCTTTTGTTTCTTGTCTTAAGTGTACTCTAGTCTTCAGATCACAATTCAATAGAGCACTTTTGAGATATGGTTGAACAGCAGATTCACATAATGAAGGACTCTCATATCAGTATGGACTGGAATTTCCAGCTCCATCACTAACATCTCCGGTCCTCCAGTTTCAGATCCTTGTGGAATTCAAGCCATGAAGAGTTCAGGCTGGTCAGGGTGCAAAGTGGTGGAGATGGATAGCTGAAAAAGGGGGTCAGACAAAGGGGCGTGTCATAAGAAAAGGTTTGTGACGTAAGCTAGGAGGCATGGAGATAACATTGTGTTAGATGTTTATGCTCAGAATTTGAGTCCAGTCTACAGAGTGTTAAAAAGTAACACTGAAGCAGTGTTTATGTTGAAGTTAATGAGATAATGAATTGATCAATTGAGTGATGATTGAGCATTAGTGAAGACATCTGCAGTTAACAAGCAGAATCAATGAAGGATAGATCAACAGAAAAAAACCCCACAACAACTACAACTGACCTCCAGCCACATGAAATCAACTAAAGATAAAAGAAGACATTAAATCTCTCAAGATCTCAGCTGATGATGATTAGACAACTCCACAAACAGCATCACTAGCTTCACTTACTACAAACCATTTTGACTTTATTTCTGTCATACGTCTACAAAAGTTCTTATTAATTAAACAGATCAAAACACAACATGGTTTGTATAGTACTGATTATTGACATCCGTCCATCTACAATAAAGATTTTATTACATAGGCTCGCGGAAGTGCATGATGATTACTGACGAACAGCAGGTTACATGATATTGGAGTTAGGTTAGTGACGTTCTTTATTTCTGTAAAGAAAATTTTCCTGGCTAACCAAAAACAAACCTTGAACATGCATGTTTTGGGAACATTCAGAGAACTTTCTGGGAACCAAAAACTACCAATCTACAAAAGATTGTTCACAAAGAAAGTGTTTTTGTGTCCACCTGTGCTGTTTTTCAGTTTTCCCACTGAACGTGCTAGCTAGCGGATGTCTTTGACCATTTCGTTGCTTTTTGGTTTTCAAATTTAAAAACATTTAAAATGTTTGTTCTGCTCAGGTGTACCATTGCTCTCACTGATCGTTTGGTTCGAAGTGTCTAATAGAAGTACATACACAGGGGTGGCTAACCCTGGTCCTGGAGAGCCACAGTCCTGCAGAGTTCAGCTCCAACCCTAATCAAACACACCTGAACAAGCTAATCATGGTTTGAAAGGTTGCTAGAAAGCTATAGGCAGGTGAGTTTTTATCAGGGTTGGAACTAAACTCTGCAGGACTGAGGCTCTCCAGGACCAGGGTTAGCCACCCCTGGTTTAAAAAAGTAAGTTACCTGTTTGCCTTAAAATTTTGTGTTCATTGAAATAAAAAATTTGAGTTAATACAATGAAGCCGATTGGTTTAATCAACAGAAACTCAAAATATTATGTTATATGAACCACATTGATATACTCTCTCTGTATTTAAAAAAATTGAGTTACCACTTATAGTTTTTTTCCCCTATTTTTTAAATACAGAGATAGTATATTAAAAGCACATTTTAGTTCATATTTCATGGTGTCTCAAAATAGCACAGTTGAGTACACTTAGATATTCTTAAGAAGAACTAAAGAAGAATTTTTAGAATATTAAGTACAAAATTTGTTCGCGAAAATAGAGCACTTTAAGTACATTATAGAAGTGTACTTTTTTTCACCTGGGCTACTCTATGGCAGTTCATCGACTTTCCAACTGACCATCAAACCATGCAGCAAAAGCAAGCCACTTTTATGTTAATAGTGGGCTTCCCTGAAGTTGTTGGAGCCATTGATGGAACTCATGACACAACATTGCTTCAACTGTAGATGAGGAGACATATATCAATAGAAAAAGATTCCACACCATCAATACTAATTTGTGATAATTTTGCACAATGCAAAGCTATGTTTAAAAATAAATGTAAATGTTAAAACATTTCAGTGTCTTTTAAAATGTTTATATATATATATATATATAATAACATTAAATGATTGGTGNGATAATTTTGCACAATGCAAAGCTATGTTTAAAAATAAATGTAAATGTTAAAACATTTCAGTGTCTTTTAAAATGTTTATATATATATATATAATAACATTAAATGATTGGTGTGCTGCTGTGACTTCTCCCTTGCAGGCTCGCTACTGGCTGATTCAGAGGTTGAGGGTGGCAATTTTGAGTTGACATGATTGTAGTCCTTAGTTCACAACACTTAAATCAGCACTTAAGAATCAGTCTTAGACTTTACTAAAAGTTTATTTTAGCTTCTTTATAAAAGTCTCCTTGTATGGGCAGATACAAGCAACCCACACATCACTGATCCATAATTCACACATCACCGACATACACACACACATGCACATTTGACACGTCCCCATTTAAGAGTTAGAGAGTTTGGTTGATGCGTGGTTAAGATGCAGAAAGTGAGAAAAATAAATATGACCGTTCTGGTCTCCTGCAGCAATCTTGATTCTGTATTTTTGATTGCTTAAAAGTTACATTGGTGACCCCAATGCAGAACAAATAACTTATTTGTGATGTTGACGAACGCTGTATCTCTGAACCTGCCGGAGTTTTGGGAGCAACAAGCGACCGTATGGTTTGCTCAAGCCGAAGCTTAGTTCGCCTTACGGGAAATAACCATGGATGACACGAGATACTATTATGTCGTCGCAGCCCTCAGCAGCGCGAGTAATCAGCATTCTGGAAAATCGGCCATCTCACGATAAATATTCTACACTAAAGCCATATCTGTTGAAGACTTTTTGTTTAACAGAGACTGAAAGAGCATGTCGTTTGCTCTCCCTGTCTGGCCTCGGCGATTCACGGCCGTCTGAGTTAATGGACACATGCTAGTGCTGCTGGGTAAGCATAAGCCATGCTTTCTGTTTAAAGAGTTGTTCTTACAACAATTACCAAAGAACATTCGTACCTCTCTTGCAAACAATACAATGACTGAATACAGGGAACTGGCACAGCTGGCAGATGTGTATCAGGCAGCATCACACAAAAGTACAGCAACTGACTCAATAACTACGTCTGTGTACCCTGTTTTGAGAGCTGCAGCATGGAGTTCAGATGAACCGACTGGCTGGGAAAACTATTTTCTCGAAAGTGGACCTTAATCGAGGTTACCATCAGGTGCCAGTCTTCAAGGAGGACGTCTCAAAAACAGCAGTGATAACACCATTTGGTCTTTTTGAATTTTTGCGGATGCCTTTTTGGCTCAAAAATGCAGCACAAACCTTTCAGCGCATGATGAACTTCCTACGAGACCTGGATTTTTTATTTGTGTACTTGGACGACATTTTAGTCGCCAGTGCCTCCAGAAGAGAGCACCTGACTCATCTACAATTGCTGTTCGCTCGCCTCCGCCAACATGGCTTGATAATTAACCCCGCCAAGTGTCAGTTTGGCCTGGCTGCTATCGACTTTCTTGGTCACAGGATCACAAGCGAGGGGGCAGTTCCCCTACCAGACAAAGTCGATGCTATTACAAAGTTCCCTGTTCCCCATACAATCAAAGCACTGCAAGAGTTTTTGGGGATGGTGAATTTCTATCACCGTTTCATTCCTTGAGCAGTTGAGCTCATGCACCCTTTGTACAGGGCCCTCAAAGGACACAGCAGGAATACACAGATTACCTGGTCAGAGGAGATGACTAAGTCGTTTGAGGATGCTAAACTCGCCTTGGAACAGGCAACCATGCTGTCTCATCCGATTCCAGATGCCCCCATCGCTATCACTACTGATGCCTTAGACTGTGCGGTGGGTGCTGTACATGAACAGCTGGTAGATGGCAACCCCTTACATTTTTCAGTCGGCAGCTCCGCCCAAATGAGCAGAATTACAGCACTTTTGACAGAGAGTTGCTCAAGCTCTACCTAACAGTAAGACACTTTCGTTTCTTTTTGGAGGGACGTGTTTTCACAGCATTTGTGGATCATAAACCCTTGGTTTATGCTATGTCCAAAGTTTCTGAGCCCTGGCCTTCATATCCGAGTTCACGACGGATATCAAGTACATCAACGGAAAAAAGCAACATCGTGGCAGATTGCCTTTCCAGGGCCACTGTGCAAGCAGTACACTTGGGTATAGACTTTGTCCAGTTAGCAGCTGACCAGCAATCCGACCCCGATGTGCAGGCTTAAAGGACAGCTATCTCAAGTTTGAAAATAGATGATGTCCCCTTCACGGTGGCAGGAGTTACGCTGATGTGTGATGTCTTCAGAGGCCACCCTCATCCAGTTGTCCCTGTGCAGTGGAGGTGAGCCGTGTTCGACAAGGTCCACAGTTTGTCACACCCTGGATGGAAAGCTTCACAGAAACTGGTCTCGTCAAAGTTTGTATGGCATTTATTGAAAAAGGATGTTCGGATCTGGGTTTCAGCATGTGTGGCATGTCAGCGGGCTAATGTGCAGAGACACATCAAAGTGTCACTGGAAACTTTTGAGGTACCAGAACGACACTTTGACCATGTTAACATTGACCTGGTTGGTCCACTGCCACCCTCCCGCGGGTTTACTCACCTTCTGACTATGGTGGATCGAACCACCAGGTGGCCGGAAGCAGTACCATTGGCCTCAACGACAACGGCGGATGTAGCACGGGCCTTCATTGACACTTAGAGTGCACGTTTCGTCCCCACCATTGGACATATCTTCTGACCACGGCCCTCAATTTACTTCTGAGTTGTGGACGGAGGTGACTCGAATCCTAGGTGTGCAGCTTCACCATACTGCCGCTTTTCACCCACAGGCCAATGGGCTATGTGAACGCTTTCATCGCTCTCTCAAAACTGCACTGAGGGCCAGTCTGACAGATGACAGATGGATTGAGCGGCTACCCTGGGTCCTTCTGGGTCTGCGAACGGCTCCCAAGGAGGATCTACAAACTTCCTCGGCAGAGTTGGTGTACGGTCACACTCTGCGGGTCCCGGGAGATTTCATTCCAGACAGCACAAGGCCCTGGAGTCTATCTTCTGAACGCTCTGCCTTCCTGGACAGAATCAATACTTTCAAATCTGTTCCTACCTCTCAGCATGGACTGAGAGTAGCTTAGATGCCCAAAGACCTCTCTGCTGCTGAGTTTGTTTTCATCCGTCATGACGCTCACCGATATTCTTTGCAGCCTCTGTACAATGGCCCATTTCGAGTTCTGGAGGCTGGAGTCAAAACTCTCCTGGTCGACGTCGGTGGCCATCCAGAACGAGTCACTGTTGATCGACTTAAACCAGCTCATGGAGAGCTAGATCAGCCGATGGTTCCCGCGCTGGCTCCTAGGAGGGGTCGTCCAGCCACCAACAAGGGAACAGACCCCAGGGAGAAATCTCAAGCTGTTAAAGAGGTTCAACCTGCTCACTGCACCCCTTCAGGGAGACAAGTTTGAGCTCCAAGCAAGCTGATGTTGCCGGTGTTGGTGAATTCTGGGGGGGCCTGTGTAGGGGCAGATGCAAGCAAACCAAACATCATTGATCCATAACATACACATAATTCACACATCACCGACATACACACACACATGCATATTTGACACGTCCCCTATAAGAGTTAGAGACTTTGGTTGATGCGTGGTTAAGAAGCAGAAAGTGAGAAAAGTAAATACAGGTCCTTCTCAAAAAATTTGCATATTGTGATAAAAGTTCATTATTTTCCATAATGTAATGATAAAATTAAACTTTCATATATTTTAGATTCATTGCACACCAACTGAAATATTTCAGGTCTTTTATTGTTTTAATACTGATGATTTTGGCATACAGCTCATGAAAACCC
>RJVU01057109.1:2626913-2651301 GCA_003731715.1 Anabarilius grahami | reverse complement strand
TTAAAACAATAAAAGACCTGAAATATTTCAGTTGGTGTGCAATGAATCTAAAATATATGAAAGTTTAATTTTATCATTACATTATGGAAAATAATGAACTTTTATCACAATATGCTAATTTTTTGAGAAGGACCTGTACGACCGTTCTGGTCTCCTGCAGCAATCTTGACTCCGTGTATTCTAAATATGAGCATGTATTTACTCATCTCACTTGCATAAAAACAGATTCAGTATTCCTCAAAATGAATAAAAACAGTGAAATGCAAACTCAGAATATTACGCAAATTTAAACATGTTAAATTACACAAATATACTTTGTCTTTAATCACACTTTAATGAGCAACGTCTTTGCTGCTGACCTTCGATGATCCAATTCAACCAAATATAAATGTGACCATACAAATAAATGGCTTTATATAAACATATTAGTGTTTCATTTTATAGTTTTGATTGCTAAAGTAAGAGTGTTGAATTTTCTTCTCCTGTATCCTATTCTTCTGTGATCCAGAATGGCAGCACAGTTGGTTTGTTTGAGCTGCGCCCTCTACTGTACAGGCGTGAATTTGCATTTCCTTCAGCCTGAGGCTTATTCATTTGACTTCTGGTGTAAAAGGGCTTTGACATTTGCCAAAAATATAACTTTTTGGTTATTAGAAGAACAAACAAGCAGAAAAAAAGTAATACAAAAGTAACGCAATGCGTTAACACATTAAAGTAACACAATTAGTTACTTTTTTAAGGGAGTAACTTTTTTTTTGTAATGCATTACTTTTAAAAGTAACTTTCCCCAACACTGGTGCTGCAGTCAGTCAATGGAGGTTTCAATTTTTTTTTATGCCAAGAACTTCCAAATGTGATGAGATCCATGTAAGGGACCCAATTCCTAAAAGCAGCTACCTATATTTATGCATAAGAACTTATTTATACTCTTCAAGAAAAATATCATAGTATTATAAGGGCATCCAGTGCTGTCTTTGTACTAAAGCAACCTTCTATTCTCTGTTAGAACATATGTTTATAATTAGATTTACAAACATAAAAGAATTCATATTTATTTTTATAGTACTTGTATTTGTATAGTCTAAATAAATATTCCAAATCAATGTTACAGATAATAGGGCCTTATAAACCCCAGATCAACAGTGATGACAAGAAATGTAATAAATAAGATACAAAACAAATGAGAAATAATAACAGAATGTAAGCTGCAAGAGAACAGAAAGTTATTTTTCACATATCTGTATGCAGATATTTTTTTGTTGAAAACCAAAGTTGTCAATAGAATAATGATCATGATTATTGACATGATTTCCAGCAGTAACAATACAAAATTTGCTGAAAAAAAGCACATTTTTAAATTAAATACTTAATTAACATAAGTTAGTGCATTTAGGCAGCCCAAACATTTTTTTCCTAGACCTCGGTTTAAAAAATATATGTTTTGCAATGCATATAATATCAGAGTTATCAATCAATGCATATGAGTCAGATCATGCAATGATTAAGAATAATATGTCTACTTTGCAATGTGTCAGATCATACAATAAATTAGCAATATACAATGTTTGCAAAGTGACTTACCTGATGACACCATTTTCCTACAGACATACCTTAGAAAGTCTTCAGCCCAGCTTCCAAGGCACCAAAATATAATGTCTAATGATCTAGAACAAATTCAAGTGAGCTATAGATGACTACAATCCTTATTTCTCTGTAGAAATATGTGAAGTATATGAAATAAATGGACATTTATAAACTAAATTCTCCATCACACTGCATTTTTCTTCTTTAACTAACTGCCAAACTCTATGAACAGGGTGTTAGGTTATCATATCTATGCTGCCTTCAAAAATCAACCATGCATTGTAGAAGACAGAATATTACTCAAATATTAGATTTGGGTGTGCTTTGATGCCCTCCTACCTCCAGATATAATCTGAGAAGGCAGCATTTTGGAAGCAGTCAGTAATTATACACATTTTATACAATCTGTAATTATGTGCCACAAACACCGGACAATCTTGAGGGTGACTCACTGCTCCACTCGTTTCCTGCTGTAAATCGATGTCCTCATCCTGATGCTAATACTCATAATTGTTTGTTGAGAAGGTGAACAAGGAAAACTGCTAGATTGTGTCGTTAAAATTGTTAAGGTTCAGTCGATTTGTTTGGCCAACAGTGGGGGTACAAAGTGATTAGTTAGCTGTAGTTATTGACAGTTTACACAAATCAATTCTTGTCACACTTCCAGACTGAAATAACCTATAATAAATCAATGAGTAAGATGGACTGTAGCCTATAGTCTGTACCATTAGGCAGACTGAGACAAAATGGCGATGTTACAGGGTCATCTGTGACATTAAGGCTAAATGTATATATAGGCTAAATGTATATTGATAAGTAAATATTTAATTGCCTATATTTACATTTTTAAGATATGTCATAAAAACAACACTGAATTATAATTTAATGATTTTACTCAGTTTGCCTGACATCAAATATTATTAAAATGTGTTAAAGATTTTGTAAGCATAATGCAAAATTTGTTTGTTTTAACCTCAAATCTGATTGGCTGAAAGGCTTTCTAGGAGTGCTGATATTTCAACAGTATCAGCACTGGAACTGTTCATCATTGGTAACACTAATTTCCGGTTGTGTCACGAAATGTATAGTTTTAAGAGTTTTTCAGGCAAGAATAGTTGTTAAACCTCAAATCTGTAGTTTATTTATAGAGGTCTGGAAGATGGGACATTCAGCGCTCATGCACAGAGAACAGCCTTGTCTCGGCAAGTCCTTCTGCCATTTGTCACTGACTTTTTAATGTCTCTTGTAAACATGATATAATTTGTTTTGGGTATATCAAATGAGCAATGTTTGGTCTCAATAATCTATTATTTATTCAAATCATTTTGGCTGAGGGCAGAGTTAAACTTCATAACTTTTTATATTTTTTATTTGACTTTAATGCTGTACTTGGGCACTGCCTTTGTAGGCCTACTTTTGACTGAATTGTTTGCTTGTCTGTTTTCTCGTGAAAATGTCTAATGCTTGTATATGGCTTTTATTGTAGGCTACATTATTATTGTTCAGTAAATATTTTTTGTATAAATCATATTGGCATAGCTAGGATTTATTAAAAAAGCGGTCTGTAGTAGGGGTGTAACGATTCACTCGTTTTCTCGATGAATCGATTACAAATCCTGACGATGCATAGGCCTATAGCCTACATCGATCTTGAAACATGTTTTTTTGAATCGTTAATTTCGGTCAATAATCGATGTAAAATGTTAAGAATCGGATTATTCGCGATTCTATAGCGATTCAGTGCTTTAAAATATATAAACATTACATTACTACATGCGCGAATTGATGGAGATGTTGTGCGCCGTCATTCGCGCCCTCACTTCTCTCCTTCACAGATACGCGCTGCACTCACTGGATTGCGCTCGCGCTCCGTCCGTAGCTCTCATTGGTAGTGATGGGACATTTGAACCGAGGCTTCGGAGCTTGTGTCGAGCATAAATGGGCGTGCCAGATGAAGCGTCGATTCGAGGCTTGTGTTGGGAATGTAGAAATCACGTGACCGATGACAAACGAGGCCTCGGTTTGTGTGGAATACGTCATCGGTTCGGTTTGAGTGTCGCTTCCGGATAAAGGGGGTTCGAAACACACGCCACCTTGTGGGTGTTTCAGGAGTAGTAGAACCAGAAGTAGTAGTAAAGTGTCGGAGAGTCAGAGTTAGAGAGTTGTGTCATTGTTGTTATTGTATTATCAGAGCTATATTATTACATTAAATTAGGTTATATTAGGTTTGTGTGGTATAATTTTTGAATAATTAATTATCTGTGTGTGTGTGTGTGTGTGTGTGTGTGTGCGTGCGTGTGTCTGAGCCAGTTGTCTCTGCACAAGTAAAGTCAGACAGAGAAGATACATATTTTATTTTATACCCAGGCAATGCACAAATGTCTGTGCAGGTCATAGGCTCAGGATTAATTTTGTCTGCTATTTCTTTGCACAGTAGCTAGGTGTCACTAGTGAGCAATGCTGAATGAAGCTTCGGGTAATGAACCTTTTGGTGAAGCAATGGGTTGCGAAGCCTCAGTGCTTCACGAGGCTTCATTTGCCCATCACTACTCATTGGCACATTTTTGAACAGCCCACTTTTGAGCTCTCATCTGCTCATGTGAACAACAGTGGCCGTCCTGAGGAGAGCTCAAAAGTGGGCTGTTCAAAAATCTATTATAATAGCAATAGTCCTAAATCATACTGCTCAAGCCACGTCATTGCGTGGTCACTGTAAACGTCACTGTTATTTTCTATAAGATAAAAAGTTTTACCTAAATGGGTCATACCATTGACATTACCTGAGCAGTTGAAGTTAATTTATTGCGCGCATTTATTCCATGGATGGACCAAACACATAATGTAAGTGTCTAAATGCATACGCACAGTTCCAATGAATGATAAATTAAATTATTATTAGAATCGAATCGAATTAATCGAATCGCATCAAATTTTTATGTAAATCGTCTCGATTGTTCTGAATTTGCAAAAATCGTTCTTGAATCGATTCGCTGTATACCCAAAGATTCACAGCCCTAGTCTGTAGTGGTGAGGATTTTTCAGTGACTACAGTGCAGGGTTACACCAGTAGGTGGCGGCAAGGGACATCTTACCCCAGAGGTCTAATTTTCAAAATAAAATTTTTTTTTACTCCACAAATCTAAAAACATGAATGTGCTCACAAATCCCTCATTAACAAAAAAACACAAATAGCTTTAATATTCAACACAATCTATGTTACAGATCACCATTTTCCAGTGACACAAAATTAGATCAATTAACCTCAAAACTGTTTCGCCTGACTTAATCTTGCAAATGTTGATAAAATGACTAAATTAAGATGAGCATAACCATTCATCAAATGTATTGAAGGGAGATTTTGTACCATCTATAGTCTTACCCTTCATGTACCATAATGGATCCTTTTCACATTTTTCAAATTTTGTAATTTACTGCCAAGGTAATATCACACAAACTATAGCATTATACATGTATATGATTTATAAAAAAAGAAACTATAAAAAACTTTAGTAGATTTGAGATGTTGATAACTGTGGAAACGCGCCATCACAGTCTGTGGAAAGCTCCATTATGGAGCTTGTTACAAGCAGAAATTTAAAAAATGTGATTTATGTACTCTTTGTTTTTTCAGACTTGCAGGTGGTTGCCGACAATTGAAAATCTTGAACCCCAATGATCCCATTACGGGTGCTGTGACATTTTACCTGACCTGTCTTTGCTTGTTTCAGAGGAAACATTGGTGACATCTCAATTATTTTCGGTCTCTACCCTGGAGAAGCACTGATTCCACAATAATGACTTTTTTCTTTTTTTTTTTGTAACTGCTCAATCAATCTGTGCAAGCTGTCTTTGGAGATGTGCCTCCTTGACGGGTCTCGTTTGATTATTGAGCTCAGTGTCTAAATACTTGCTTGTGCTCAGATTTTGTATTTAGATTGGAGGTTTTATTTTGCACTCTACTTCTGGTATATCAATTATTATTCATGTTCCTTCCTCTTGAATGCTAATGAAAGTAATTAGCATCTAACTCTATGCCCTGAGCAGGTGTTTACCCTTGGCTTGGAGATCAATTTATAGTCCAAACCAGAGCTCCACAGAAAGGCTGTATTTCCATATTACTGTTGTATATATTTTCTGTGTTTATATTACAGATTCATGACAGTCAACATGAAATTAACATGGACCTTCATTATGTTTTTTTCTTAATGAACTTTCCTGGTCTTACTGTGAACAATGCATGTCAAATAGCTAATAATTTAGCTGTTTTAGAAAACTTGCAATCAGGTCTGGCTCCATTCTGGTTATTAGGTCTTCAAATCCTGATAGATAAATTCAAGTCCATTTTCTCCCCAAATGTCCAGTTTCACTCAGCAGGGCTCCTGCTAAAGTTGCAACTACAATGTTCGCCAATGCAACAAAAAATTAAACATTTGCAACCTGTCACTCACCTGAGATCGCAGCAAGCCACAACGATCCAATAGTTTGCCGATGGACAAAATCAAGTCCCATTCAGGTACCTTTTTTTTTTTTGAGAAGCTCGGATATACATCACAATAGGGAAGAAAAACCTCAATTTTTTGCAGACTTATATATATATATATATTTTTTGCAGTGTGTCAATCTGTCCCTAGATTGTTGTTTAACATAGTTGGTATCCCTTTAGTTAGGATCCCTTTACAGTGCCATCATCAAATTGTAACACAAATTGATTCTAAAACGTAAGTCTCTATAACCTAATATGAAAGAAACAAATTTCTGTGGAAGCATGACCCTAAGTATTTCATTTATTAATTAATTCATTTATTTATTTTACTTGATGGGAGCTTGAAGGCCAGAAAGGCTTGAAGCGCTTTGTTTTGGTAATTTATCATCCTCGTGATAAACAGAGTTGTTTACATTTATGAAAATGACAATTACAGCACTGTATTTGTTGGCTGCTGTGACTGAGCTGTCCTCTGACAGTCATGTGCTGAAGCAGGCGCTGTATATGTGCGCAGAAATGTAACGAAGCCTGTATGCTAATGAGGGTCAGAGGCATCAGCCTGTCAAAATCACAAGATAACAGATTAGGAATGCTACAGGATTATATAACAGGTTGCACTGATGTCATAATGAAAGCCACCACTGGGAGCTTCAAGCAGAATGCTGGTTTGAGACAGAGGGCTGTTATGTAACGTGTCACCCGCTGTCAGCACTAGAGGAGAGACGAAAGGCGCGAGACTGAGGGGTGTCATTATCTGAAGGTCTCTGGGGGAAAAACTAACAGGCTCCTCTGAACTGAAGCTCTGCTGGAGGAGACAGACAGGGAGCGCTTCTGTAGCGAAATATCATAACCTCATTTCCACTCTCAAAGCCATTAAGAATGAAGCTCTCATACAGCCAGAAACCCAAACGTTCCACACGTTTATGCTACAGATCATTCAGCTGCTGAAGAGAGGTGTGCTAGGCCTATTGAATTTCTACGTAATTGGATTTAAGATTTAAACTTGGCAGACAATGAATTGGGCAAAAAACCTTAGATTTATACACACTAAACCATATCATAAGACCAAAATATTATAAATGTTATGTGAATTTTTGCCTGTATTTTGCCATTCCCCCATACTTTAATGAGAATTCAATGATCTCAAGAGAATCAAGAGAGATGCTCACTCTGAAACTATCCACTGGATATATGTTGCTTTTGGAAGGTATTACATAAAATGCATTAGTGATTTACCCGTAGCAGATCTATACAGGTGGAGCTGGGGAAGGTGGAGGGTTTCTGAAGCGCGCTGCACTAAATGCTACTCATGTATTTGAAGATTGAGCACGCAAGCTCATTGGCTACTAATACAGCAGGAACCAATCATATGTGTCCTATAGATAATGTTGTGATTACAAGCAGGTTGAGTTAAAGGACCTATTATCCTGCCCATTAGAGTTTCATGCCAGAACTTTGTATTTTTAATTATAATTTTGTGTCATTTATTTGCATCATAGGAACGACCCCTGATTTGTTGCCGCATAGCCATGTGCTAACAACCACTCAGAACATTTAGCATAATGCTCTGCCACTTATCCAAAACACCCTTATATTATGTCGACATAGACGTAGACATTATGTGGACAGCACAAGCAAGCACCATTCACATGTTGAAAAAGTATAGTTTAGGCATATGCAGCTAGTGTAATATATGTGTTGTTTATTAAATGAATACACAACGAAGAGAGAAATGCATTCATCTTTAGATACCTCTGGGTGTGAGAACATATTGTTGGTGAGATTTAAACTCTGTCTGTGGTCATCAATGCCTGCTTTAATACAACCCTTTGACTTACTTAAGATGGAAAACAACTTCCCCTGGTTTCACAGACAAGCCTTAAGCCTAGTCCCAGTCTAAAATGCATGTTTGAGCTGTTTTAAATGAAAGCAACTTGCACTGACATATCTTAAAATATGTCAGTTTGTGAAACCAGGCCATAGTGTTTTTATTTAAACAGTTCTCATGTAAAAGTTCCTAAACATAACCCACTAAACATTGGACGTCAGATAGATCATGTCTATATTAGGTCCGTCGGTCCATGACCATTTCTGAACATCTATTCGACGTCCAAACTAGGTCCACTATTTGGACGTCCAACCATGACCCAACTTGGACGTCATCTTGACGTTCAACATTTGACCTTTGAACTGGGTCATTTTTTTGGACGTCATTTGGACGTCAATAACAGGTGCAGGAAATTTACATGATTAATATGTAATATTTGTTTTATAGGGCCTATCAACATGATTAATACATGAAGAGTTCAGATGCAAAAGCCTTTAAGTGCCATCTGAAATTTTCTTCTAGAATGATCATTTTTATCAAGCTTGTATATTTAAGTTCAATAATTTCACTTAAATGGCAATGCAAATTACCTATTAATTGTCATTTAAGTGAAAGTACTTAACTATACAGGCTTTATAAAAATTATCATTCTAGAAGATTTCAGATGGCACTTAGAGGCTTTTGCATCTGAACTCTTCACATACAGATTATTTATAAACAAACACGATTTATTATGTGAATACCTATTTATTTATTCAGGCCTTGTTTTATTTTTTCACATTTTCCTGTTTTTCTTTAACTGGTTTATTTAAAGTATAGCCTAATCAAGTTATTTCTTTATGCATACATGTATTTTTGCATGTATCTGTTTATTTATTTGGAAATGCAATTTGTGGGAAATTATAGTTCAGAAAATAATTTCATGGTAGCATATATTAGGCCTATCCTCCTTATTTCTAATTTAAAAAGAACCAACAGCAGCTAAAGGACAGGCGAGGACAACTAAAAAAAAATCAGTAATTTTACTGTTTTAGATTTTTCCTGTAGTTTGAATATTCTGTAAAATTACAGAAATATAATGTACATTTACATATCCGCTGTAAAATAATGTGAAAAAACATGTAACTGTGAAATAACATAAAATTTCCGTTTTTTTTATTGGACTTAATCACTACTCTGACTGTTCCGCTTGTCAAAGTAGTTCTGCTCCATTCAATGTTTCATTTCGTTACGAATTTTTTTCATAATATCATCTCGTAATCTAATATAATCATACATTCTTTGTTGAAATACGCGGACATTTCAACTATGAAGAGTTTAAATATTCGAACTGAAGGAATTCCCGCCCGGCGCAAGGATACAGTCTCTTCAGCAGACGGTGAGTGTGGAGCAGCGGAGCTGACTGGAATCACTCGATCGTTAGGATTGCAGCTGTTCGTGGATGTGAAGCGAAAACAAGCAGGTAAAATACACATTTTCTAAACTTCTCTTTATTATTATATGTTGTTTTTAGCATTTTGAACCGTCCGAATGCCTGAGTCGTTAAACCAATGACTGTGTGTTTTAATTTTTCAAACGGTGCGGGCCGTTAACCATTTAAAATGTTTATGATGTTTAAAATTACGTATCAGTGATGGTAAGGTGTAGTTTTGTTATTTACTTGACATTATCAAAGTCCTAACATTAGTCCCTTATTTTGTTTAGGCTTTCTGTTGCATTTTGTTTCCACTGTTTAGGTAGAAAGTTCCCACTTAACGTTACACGCATATAAGACTGACAGACCGCAACGGTTGGAGCTAAAAATCATCATTTGTGTTCTACTGAAGAAACAAAGTCACCTACATCGTAGATGCGCTGGGGGTAAGCAGATAAACATCAAATTTTCATTTTTGGGTGAACTATCCCTTTAAGATAAAATATCTCAGCAGAGATGATTAAAGGGGTGGTTGATTATGATTTCACTTTTTTAACTTTAGTTAGTGTGTAATGTTGCTGTTAGAGCACAAACATCATCTGCAAAGTTACGACGCTCAAAGTTCAAAGCAAAGGGAGATATTTTCTTTTAAAGAAATCACTTTTTAAGGACTACAACAAACGGCTGGTAGGGACTACAATGAGCTTCTTCCTGGGTTGGTGACATCACTAGCCCTAAAATTTACATAAACCCTGCCCAAGAACACACAACAAAGGGGGTGAAGCCATGTTATTGCAATACAGTACGCAACACAAATGCAATAGCATGTCATAAAAGCAAGATGACAACGTAAGTTATAACCGTAATTAAGCTAAACTTTACCTATTCTATCTTCATGCAGCATATATTCTCTGGCTCTGTAGGATCTTACAACAGTTCCCACATGACATGACAGAATATGCTAATTAATGACTTTAAGATAGTTAACTCCACATCAGCTACATAAATTCATCAACTAGCCATTCAGAAATGTCCTGTTGTATTCTGCATGTTGTCACTTCTTATGAGTCTCTCCATCACTTTCCGACTCCAGTTTGAACATAAAAGGCTGAAAGGTTTCTGACATTTTCAGTGAGTCGGAGCTGCTAACATGAGCTCTTGAAACTCTGTCCTCTTCTTAGGAGCAACAGCTCATTTGCATTTAAAGGGACACACACAAAAACATAGCGATTTTGCTCACCCTCAAAAATTGACAAATTTAACATGCTATAAAAAAATTATCTGTGTGTATTTTGAGCTAGAACTTCACTCTGGGGACATCAGAGACTTATTCTACATCTTGTAAAAGGGGCATTATATGATTCCACAAACAGCATTACCAGCTTCACTTATTACTAACCAGTTTTACTTTATTTCTGTCATACATACAAAAGCTCTTATTGAGAATGAACAGGTTTAGATGTTGATGTTTTATTGATAATAATAGTTTGGTTTCAAGTCATCAGTATGGTGATCAGTGTTTACTTTAGTTGGGCTCTTGACCCTTGACTTTTTAAGGCTAGTTTTTGTCTGGCTGCTTTAACTGTCTATAATGCAGATTTGTTATGGAAACAAAGCCAAAAGAAAATATGACCAGGGGTATTCCAGAAATAAAGGTGAACTTACCATCTCATATAATCTGAACTCTTGGTTGATTAACCCAAACCTTGCTTACTCAAAGTATGCAGGTTCCAAAACCACAGTCTGGAATAAATTCAACCCGGAGTATGAAACGCAGAGTTACTACACAAACCACACAAAGACATTCTCAACAGAGTGCCAAATCTAAGAACGGACACTAAGAAGAAGCATACCATACTACTCTCTTCTTCTTTTGTTTAATTTACATTGTAGTGCATTTCACCACCTAAGGGGCAGTTGTGCAATCATTTTTTAATCCTTTAATCTTTAATCATTTTATTAGTTTAAACAAGAATTATATTGTTTGTTTGATGGTAATTAAAAATAAAAATAAAGATTGATTGAACTAAAAAAATCAGTCTGCTTGCAAATGTAATATGGTTGTATAAGTTTATTTTTTTGTCTTTAGCCATTTTGCTTCTACATTTATTGTAAGGTGAGATGTATCACATATAGAAATACATTATATGTATCCCATTGCAAAAAAAACACATCACCCATACAATCAAAGATTAAACTCTTATGCTGTGTCCCAACTTGCATACTATCCATCCTAAATAGTATTCGAAATTAGAATTAGTGTGTCCCAACATATAGTGTGTTGAAATGAGTATTCCATAGATACTCGGATGGTCTACTTTTTCTGAAGTGCAGATCCTTGCACTCTCTAATGGCTAATATTGTCCACAACCCATTACATGTTGGACGAGGATTCAATTAGAATTAGAAACACAAATAAAAAGTGTTAAAAAACAACAAACATGACGGACATGCAAGTCCGACAGTTAAGTGGAGAGGTTTTTAAAGGGGTTTGAGTGATTAATAATCTGTATCTAACCTGATGAATACATATTTATTCAATGTTATCCACATTATATTTATACAACAGCATTGTGAACTTTTGTAAAGATACGTTTTGTCATTACCTTTTAAATGCATCATTATGCAAATTGCAAACACATGAGGAGAGTTCTCCGCATGAAAGACCTATGACTGGCAGATCAATGTGCTACTAAACTTCTCTCCGAAACGGTATCAAATTAAATTAAATTGAATGTGGAGGACTTTAACTGTGACAAGATGATTGACAGGGCAGAGCAGGGCAGTTTAAACAGTGACAGGAGGCACGTAACTAAGTGACAAAGCTGTTCGTTAAAGATGCAATTATTACGTAGTATGCTTGCCTACTCAAAAGTATGTAGTTTTTCTTCACAAAAACAGTACATACTTTTAAGGAATGGTATAAGAAGGCGAATTGGGACCCAGCATTGGGGCGCTTCTTCCGGTCAACTAAAGCAAACATTGATCACCATAATGGTGACTTCAAACCAAACATTTTCAATACAACTAAACCTCTGTTAATTCTCAATAAAAATGTTTGTAGGTGTGTGACAGTGTAGCGTCTGGGCCAATCAGACACATATTTAATAGATAATCCAGAAAACTCACTCTCCAAACAAAGTTCTGTGAACCCATCCCCCAAAACCGCAACTAACACCCCAAATGCAGCTAACACCAGACCTCTAGTTACTGTGGTAACAAAAATAAGGTTTACAAACAGAAAGAATTTACAGAGAGTTTTGACGCTCACTTAATTCTCATTGAAAAGGACAAATAAACCCTTTTAACCCTATATGTTATATATATAACCACTCGAGAAATGTATTATATCCTCATCATCATGTATCAAAATGTTTTATATCATGTTTGTTGTCAAAATGATCCTTGTTCACACAGATCCGCAAAATCGACTAAGACATTATGCCTCTCCTGCAATAGACCTGAACCACGGCTAAAAGACTGGGATCCGTGTTTCTGCTCCTCAGCATATACCTGAATGAGTGAGTTGATGGCCTGCTCATGTCCGTATGTCCGGGTAGGAGTGCCTCGACATGCAAATCTCATGCTCATATTCATTGGCCTGTTTTCTTACTACTCAGAGGTGATTGGGTCTCTCAAGTGAGACCCCAATACCACCGACGTCTCTGTAGGATTAGAGGGTGAACCAGACACAAATGAATCTTCCAGATGATTCGTTCAATCATAATTCCACACAAAAATATGACAGAACTTCTTCTTCTACAAGACCTTTGAATGACCTTTTAAACACAGGACTGAAATCTCTTAAAACACACAGAGACTGAGACTTTACATATCAAAAATGCACCAGATCATTCCAAAACAATTCTAGATGGACTAACGTTCAACTGCATAATTTTATATCATGTCAACCTATATGTGACTTTTATGCTTAGATCACACATAATTCATGTAATTATTATAACTATTGAATGGTTGATTGAAAGTATGCTTTGTTTGGTATGAGTGTAAATCTCTGTTCATAACTCAAATTTTGGCTTGAAAAATAAAATGTATCATATTTGTTTTATAGAAATCATGTCTAACCGGTACTCTCTGTACTCTCTAAGAGCAGGAAAGTTAAGACACCATGTGAAGAGTCAGATAACGTGTAATTTATGGTGAGAGGAGGAGAAAAAGCCACATCTGAACCAAAGACGATACCTAATTGGTCAGAACCTTTTCAAAGAGGTTGGACAAACACCTCAGTTTAAAAATTCAGGACACGAACAAAGAATCAGATGATGATTAGATCAAGGCAGATAGAAGGGTTAAATTAATGATTGATGGTTTGTTCAGATCAGGTCTTATGAAGTGCATATATTGTTAGAAACTTTGGATTTCATCTTTTCACTCTCTTAAAACTCATTTCTTTCCTCACTTTCTTTCTTTCTGCAACTCGTGTGAATGTGTGTATGTGTGTGTTAGATATTAGATTCATGTGTTAGAATAATCAATAAAGTCTCATTTATATTTTTTAAAGAGAAATGTCTTGTGTCTCTCAGTATCCTGTTTGTAAATAAAGCCCATTTATTGTGGATTTCCGTACTCGCCTCGTCTATACAGCACCACCACGTAACAGAAGAACGGACCTAAACCGCTGGAAATCTCCACAAAGAAGGATGGGCTTGTTCCTTGTGTCAGAACTCTCTGAGCTCCCAGTGTCTCCCAAGCCTACTACAGCCTCGGATCGTCTTTGTGGGTTCCGGCAGGACGGTCGTTCGCTGGAGAGGTATGTGAAGGAATTTGTCGAGCTTGCTTATTTGGCGAATTGGCCAGATGCATATTTAAATGCCTGTTTTCTGGCGGGGCTGGATGAGGACATGATTCGTTTTAAAGAACCTGCCTGTTATTTTTCCCTCGTCGAAGCAATTAATCTGATTTTGTTTCTCAATTGTTCTGATTTTGTCATTGAGGAGGTTCTTGATCAATTGTGTAATCCTCGTCTAGTCCCCACAGAAACACAGGCGGCCTGGCCAGTTCGCCAATCGCCGCTTTCCTCCGCCTACCCCTCCAGTGGGCATTCCCCTGGTGTCCTGCCGGACCCAAACCCCCGAATGGCCGAAGAAAACTCCTCCGCTGGGCCCAGACAGCCGAAGAGGAGAAAGAAAAAGGCCGTGCAACCCCAGTCTCCTGAGTTGTCTGCCTCCATGCAGCCCCAGTCTCCTGATTTTTCTGCCCCCGTGCAGCCCCAGTCTCCTGAGCTTTCTGCCTCCGTGCAGCCCCAGTCTCCTGAGCTTTCTGCCTCCGTGCAGCCCCAGTCTCCTGAGCTTTCTGCCTCCGTGCAGTCCCAGTCTCCTGAGTTTTCTGCCGCCAAGCAGCCCAAAACACCAGTCACTGAGAAGGAGGACTGGTTAATAGACTTTTGGGCTGAACCTGCCCCCAGCCTCTTCGACCTTGCTCCAGTCCCCAACGAGCCCGCTCCAGTACAGGTGGAGCTTATAATTGAATATGAGGGCATGTCATGGACTCCGTCTCCAGACCCCTCACCAGCCTCCAACAAGCCCGCTCCATGCTTCCACGAGCCCGCTCCAGGCTTCAACGAGCCCGCTCCAAGCTTCAACGAGCCCGTTCCAAGCTTCAACGAGTCCGCTCCAGGCTTCAACGAGCCCGCTCCATGCCTCGCCGAGCCCGCTCCATGCACCGCCGAGCCCACCCAAGTTGTCCACGGGACCACACCATGCCACGAACCCTTCCAGGCCCCCCTGAGTCTCCCGAAGAATTTTTTTTGGGGAGGACCTGCCATGGCCGCCCACGGCTCCTGACCCGTCACGGCCGCCCACAGCTCCTGACCTACCGTGGCCACCCAGGACTCCTGACCCACCGTGACGGCCCGAGGTCCTAGACCCGCCCTGGAGACCTCCGCACCCGTCTGCACCCCCCCGCACCTGCCTGTAGGTCTCCAGGGCGCCCACCCCCCCTGTTGTTACATTCACGCCTTCCCGGACTCCAGTTCCCAGCATCTGTCTGCACTTCCCTCATCAGTCTTCCCGCCATCTCCCCAGATTCCCAGCACCTGTTGTCCTCGTCAGCACTCCCTTTAAGTTGGACTCACTCCCTGCACTCCCTGTCCGTTCTTGTTGTTAGTTATTGTTTGACTAAGTGTGTGAAGCTGTCTCTCAGTATCCTGTTTGTAAATAAAGCCCATTAATTGTGGATTTCCGTACTCGCCTCGTCTATACAGCACCACCACGTAACATTTGCTCGGTCTTAAAATAGGTGACTCGTTCAAAATTCCCTATAAATTAATTAATAATTCCTCTTGAGCTAAATTGACCTGTTTCCCTTACATCTCTGTTCCCTCCTTCAGGGAACGAGGGTTCCAGGTTTTTTTTTTCTTCTTCTGTGTCCTCAGTATTAAAAATATTTAAATTTATTATTTGATACTCTAGGGCAGGGGTGGGCAAACTCGGTCCTGGAGGGCCACTGTCCTGCAGTGTTTAGCTCCAACCCTAATCAAACACACCTGAACCAATGAATCAATCTAAACTCTGCAGGACAGTGGCCCTCCTGGACCGAGTTTGCCCACCCCTGTAACGGTCAATAAATGGATCCCCTTAATGCACAATGCACTCAGCATTGACTGTTTAGTTTTGAGCAGTTTGTTAAATCAAGTCATAAGCAAACAGTTATCTCTCGTTCCAATGAGACATACCTGATTTAGTAGCAAAATTACAGCAAATCCTTGATGTTTTTCTCTATGAAACAGCTTATTCTACATGCATGTATATTTCATGTACAATTTATTCTTATTGTTTTGTGAATACATTGTAAATCTAAAATATTAATCTGATCATTACAGAGGTTGTTCATTTACTGCCACAGTTATAACATCCCTTCATATAATAACTAGGTCTGGGTGTTATGAAAGTAGCATAGGCTTTTGTAATCTTCTAGTTTTATTGAATCTATTTTAATCTGAATTAATACATTTAACTGACACAAGTAATGGCTGCTGACGTCAAAGGTTTTTGAGGCAAAATGTCAAAGCTTTAGGCTAAGCATTTTCTGAATGAATGAACAAAAGTGCAAGTACAAGTGACAATTACACAACAACAGAACTACCATTCTTTCAATAACATTTGCTTAATTGTGTCAGCCGTTTTTAACATTTTAAGGATAGAAAGTGCTCATGACAAAACTATTGGAATCTGATATACAGTACCAAAATATTTGGTATCTTTGACAAGTCAAGGAATCTGTGGCAATTATGGACTCTAATAAATTAACCACAAACACATGTCCTCTATGGAGGAAGAACATGAATTCCTTGGAGATCCTAACATATACAGCAGATAATCCTCAATCATTTTTTTCACAACAAAGAAAAGAAGGACCCTATTTCTCCTCCTCCTTCTTCAGTCAGCTGAGAGTATTTACACTGGCTCAGTTATGAGTCACCTTCACAGTCTGGATTTTGCCTGCAGGCTTTATCAATGTGCATTACACAGTGGAAGACTGAGATACTCATGAGGGTCTGATGAGGCCCCTGCAGACCTTGGGAACACATGAAAGCTCATTCCTGAGAAAACGGCCACAAGCAAATTACAGTGAAATCAATCATAGTGAACAATTCCACCCAGTTCCCTTTCATTTATTATGCTTCAGAATATGATGAACAGATCCTGCATATCTAATCTGTATACTTTGAATATCTATAACTATGAAATTGTTTTGTCACACTTAAAATAAGATATTTGGAGAAATGTTTGAAGTCAATGGTCAACTGTTTGGTTTCCAAGAAGACAGAAATTCATACAGTTTTTAAATGAGATAAGAGTGTGTAAATTATGACAGAAGTTACTCACATAATTTAATTCCCTCTTGCATAAGAAAGTGTTTTGACAGAATCTTTCATAGCCTGATGTATGTTACTCTACAAGAAACAACTCTTCTCATGGTTGTCATATGATGGAAAAAAAAAGTACAAAGCAGTACAGCCCATTTAATTGAATGTTATAAAGGATTTTTTGCTTATTACACATGGATCCAGACTTTCAGCTTTGTGAAGGGGTTCAAAGGTACCTCTCGTTGTCTCTTGAAGAAGTGAAAGTACATTACTTCAAAAAAATGAAATAGGGAAATAGTATTCTCTCCTGCAGATATAAATAATAGAGCTCTTAAAAAAGCAACAATTATTCTAATCCTTTATCGGCATTCATGCGTTCCTGTTGTCCAAGCTCACAGTCAAGCTTCTAATAAGCGGTCAGCAAGGCAACTAATTAATTATACTGGTAATTTTCTGCTGTGCTAATGCTGTTGTAATATGCTGAAGTGATTCCATCAACTTCCTTTGGGATCCTTTGCTTGTGAAGCCAATTACTTATTGCACACTTGGTAATATACAAGTTCCTAATTTTCCAACAAATGATTCTGCACATGGATCACGGTCATTACATTATCTTCTGTCATCATGAAATGTAATTAATTTAGTCATGTAGGAAATGAACTAATTAATTACGTTTAGGAAAGTGAGGGTCATTATATTTTAAACAGTCATTCAGGGTAAAACGTCTGAAGTTAGTTCAAAATTATGTGCAATTGACTTTTGTTGTGTTTAAGGGCATATGGCACTAAACGTGGGAAAATGCTTAATGGAGAGAGAGAAAAGGAAATGGGTTTATTTAGAACAATAGCAGAATGTGTTTCTGTTCCATATTATTCTAAATTGCACATACTATTCTCAAGTCGTGTGAAAGTGCTCTAAATGTTGCCTCGATGCCATGGTAATATTGCAAGGTCTGCAAAGTACAACAGTGGCTTAGAATACTAATGATATAAAACATAAAAAATATTAAATAAAAAAAATAACTGATTTCTTTTGATCAATGCGTATATCTAACCATATATAATGACAATCTTAACTTTCAATGTGAGGCTTTTTGAACATTCTGGAAAATAATAAGACTGTTATAAGGAGATCAAACGGAAAGATCACTTGACTTGCTGCTCTTCAGATAGACTATTTCACCTTAATCATCATTAAGAAGACGTAGCAGTACGGTGGTGTGGGTTGCGGGTTGAGGTATGCAGCTGCTAAGGTGTTTTGAGTGTTTTTGCTATGTAGTTGCCAGAGTGTACTGGGTGGTTACTAGGGCAGTTGTAGGTGGCAGGGCTCAGTAATAAAGATGACCTGCTGGCCTGGGGCCAGTGTTTTATTTTATTTTATTTATTTTATTTTTTATTTTATTTGATTAGTTAACAGGGACATTGCACATTAATAAACATTTCTGTAAAAGCGGCATGCAGGATTAGCCAATGGCTATTTTACATCTGTAATCCCTGGACACAATATTATACCTCAACCTAAAACAAAATATATGGTTATAAATACACACTAGTTGAAATTGAAATAAAATTCATAACACTATCCATAAATCCATCTATCAATTAAAATAAACCACAAACAAACATAAAAGTACAATACCAAAGAGGAACTAGATGAGTAAAGTTTGTAGACAAACTTTAAGTTGGCTTGAAAAAGCCTAGCCAGAAGGTTTGGAGTAATTTTAAAAGCTTTTTAGTTTGAAATAGTTTAAGTTTTAGTTTAGTAGTTTAAAAGCTAGATAATGTGTTAGTAAGTATGAGTGAGTGTGTGTAGATATAGTTAGTTAGTAAGTTAGATTGATAGTTAGATAGTTAGTAAGTTAGATAATAAGTTAGATAGATAATTAGTAAGTTAGATAGATAGTTATAGTTAGATAGTTAGTAAGTTAGATAGTTAGATATATAGTTAGTTAGATGGTTAGTAAGTTAGATAGTAAGATAGATGGATAGTAAGTTAGATAGATAGATAGTAAGTTAGTTAGTTAATTTATGAGTTTGAATGAGTTTGAATGGCTTAGTAATGGTACATAGAATGGAAGCTTCATTGAGTTTAATGGGCTTCAGTTTGTTTTGATTTGAATTTGAGTTAGATAGATAGTTATATAGTTAGTTAGAAAGTTAGTTAGTTAGTTTGAGTTTGAATGGCTCAGTAATAGTAAATAGAATGGAAGCTTCATTGAGTTCAATGGGCTTCAGTTTGTTTTGATTTGAATTTGAGTTAGATAGTTATATAGTTAGTTAGAAAGTTAGTTAGTTAGTTTATGAGTTTGAATGGCTCAGTAATAGTAAATAGAATGGAAGCTTCATTGAGTTTAATAGGCTTCAGTTTGTTTTGATTTGAATTTGAGTTAGATAGATAGTTATATAGTTAGTTAGAAAGTTAGTTAGTTTGAGTTTGAATGGCTCAGTAATAGTAAACAGAATGGAAACTTCATTGAGTTTAATGGGCTTCAGTTTGTTTTGATTTAAATTTGAGTTAGATAGATAGTTATATAGTAAGTTAGAAAGTTAGTTAGTTAGTTTGAGTTTGAATGGCTCAGTAATAGTAAATAGAATGGAAGCTTCATTGAGTTTAATGGGCTTCAGTTTGTTTTGATTTGAATTTGTGTTATATAGTTATATAGTTAGTTAGAAAGTTAGTTAGTTTATGAGTTTGAATGGCTCAGTAATAGTACATAGAATGGAAGCTTCATTGAGTTTAATGGGCTTCAGTTTGTTTTGATTTGAATTTGTGACTGTTGGAGGTTGATGGAATGTTCAGATTTTCAATGCAAGTCAATGGGAGTTTTTTCCAGTTTTAATCAGCATTTTTAGGAAAACCGTAAGTCGGATCAGTCTGAAAAGTCATAGCAACTCGAGTCAGAACAGTCTGAAGGTCTGGGCCGAGTTTGGTGGTTGTAGCTTTAAAGCTCTAGGAGGAGATGCAGTCTAAAATTTGGCTCAGAAGACGGAAGAATAATAATAAGTTTATATAGCAGATCAGTAAGTTGGCTTTTTCAAGCCAACTCATTAATAACAATGACAGAAGCAATAGCAGAACAGCTGACAGTTATAGAGTTCTAATGTTGACAAAGCTGAGTACTAATTAGCCATTTCTTTAACTGAACTCTGCATAAATCATATGTATCTAGTGCTCATATAGTTTTTGGAATAACGTTCCATTCTCATGCAGCTTTAAAGTCCCCCTGTAGTCAATAATTTTATCCCTTAAAACTCATCTTTGATCACCAAAACGACATATAAAGTTTTTTCCTGTGAAAAAAATATTCATGCCTTAAAATAGTTGGAATGTAACTCTACACCCTTGCTTCATTTAGTATACGCAGATCTATGAATATGGTAATAAGCCCCACCTCCACTCACTCACATGCTGCTCAGAGATCCACTCGGTCAACTTACTGAGGTAAACGCAGCACAACGGTATCGCTTTTTACAACGTCGGACACATAATGGTAATTCATATAATTAGCCTTTTGCTTGACTATGTTATCAAACAGCTAATAATGTGTTGCTAATGTTACACAAACCATGTTCCCATTCGTGAGTCAGACAGCTGCCTTCTAAATATCTGTATCCTTAGAAACACTATAACACCTTAAAACATCAGTGGAGAAAGGCATATTCATCAAAACATCGTAATATACATCATACACCCACTATATTGCTATATTTACCCGATTTTTCATAATCAACAGAAAAATGTACCAGGATAACCTTCTCTTGAGACCATNGGCCTAGGAGGGGGGGTGGTAATAGAGGGGCGTGGTTTGCAGAACTTTGCACACTGGATGAGAAGCGCCACGTTTTAAATAAGAAAAACTTTTCATAATCCTCCATTATAATGCATTTTAATTGCCCCAAATCATTGTTAATGTAGGCTACATAAAGACTTCATCTTAAGCCGCGGTCACACTAGACTTTGAATGTGCAAAATTTATTCGGATGCTGTAACGGTCGCGATATGACGTCACGGTCTACAACGTCTTTTTTTATAAACATGAATTCAACACATAACTTAAAGTAATACATTCAAAATGTAAAAATATAGAACATGCTCGACTTTACTGCAAAAATATAATTTTTTTTAATTCAGCCAAGAGGTCATGCCGTGACGAATTGATCTTCTACTGGTCGCACGTCTTCACGTGATGCGAATTCGCAGGTCAGAGTTCACCAAACTTAAACTTTGGAACGCAGCGAAATGCGAAATTTTTCGCACGAGCTTGCGTTTCCGGTCTGACGCATGAATGGAAGTCAATGGAACGAAAAGTGCAGTGTGACCGCACCTTTATTCTGTATTGTATATTTTACATCCAAGTCTAGCCTACTACATACGAGTACTACTTTTTAATATTAATGCTAATAGTGACCTATAAATTGGATGTCAGATATATTATATTTTCTTTTAATCTTAATTTATGACTGGATAATTTGTATTTTTTTTTTAGAGATAGAGTTCACGGTTCTCCCTGATTCTGAAAACATTAAATAATAGGTTCTGACAAAATGTTCTTTTAATGTATAAATGAGTCGATTTATAAATGTCTATAAATGTAATAAATGAGTCTATTAAAAATATTTATTAATTTAAATGAATTAATTATGTAAAATCGTTTGAAATTAAAGAATGAAGACTTGTTTCATTCAAAGTTTTTGAAAGAATTTCATCATATATTTCATCAATATATTTTTCTTTATCAAGCGTAACAGCAGTAGCGTCTCCTGACTGTAAATGTAGGTATGGCAGATTCTGGGTCTTAGCGCTAGTTTATGATAGCTTAAACATTTTTGCAAGCTTTATTCTAATCGCTGAACACACACATAACACTTTTGGCAGACGTTGCGTTATTCGGCCTGAGGATGGCGCTGTAATGTTGATTGACACACACGATACACGTTGTTTTAAAGTTAAACTATTACAAGTTGTCAGTGTTTTATTTGTTACACAATACCGAGAACTCCCCAAAATGATCCCACTCAAATGAGGGAAACACATTTCATTCAAATGAATACGACTTTTCCAAAATAAAAATATATAGCCCTATTATCGATTTGTTTTTGTTATTTGGAAAATGTTATATTCATCAAACTAAATGGAGTAACTCAAAGCCCAATTTTGCTAATTTTCAAACAGCCTTTAATGTTTATTTAGAATCTGTAAAGTTTTAAAAAAATTTAAAAGCCCAAAGAACTGTGAAAAAAAGCGGGACAGCCCCAATGGCTCGCGCTGCAGTTCCATTTTCACCACAGATTTACATTGGAAAATTGTGGGGCGCTGTAGAGCTGAGGAGGACTCCGAGACCGGCTGCCCAGCTTATCATACGTTAAATTTTAATATCCTGCTCACTATACGTCCTAAAATAGTCAAGAAAATACGAAAAATATTTGTTGCAGAAATGCTGAACACATTTAAAATTGATTATTGTTACATCTTATATAGAGGTCTATGTTTGGATGAATATTTTGGTGGGGCTTTGCCCCACCTGCCCTTACAGACGAGCCGTGGCTGGTTCTGTGTGTTCACACCGCCGGCGGCGAGAGCGTCAAAGTGACAGGAAGTCGTTCATTTTCAATGAGAGTCGGCGGGGAGCTCCGGCGGCGCGTCTCGGACGGTTTCAAAGGTAATTTATTTACTCATTTTGATTGCGGATGCCACAATATTGGTGTTTATGTCTGAACTATAAACCTTTAGCCTAATATTTTGTAGGTTTGCAACAAATGAATAGCAATACTGTCAGCTGAAAACATTGTTTGTGAAGCTGTTTCAGAAGCGTACGCTGCGCGCTCTGGATCAGCGGCAGCGCGAAAGCTAGTTTTAAATTTATATTCCGCCATGATCGTAACTTTAAAGGATTAATAGACTTCGGAATTGTTGTCATTTAGGAATAAGATCGCGAGTGTGTTTGAAACGAGATTGCAATATTTTAATGATTAATCGTGCATACATATGGACCTGTAACCTATGTATGTATTTTTGTATATCATATTTGTAGGCTACCAGACTTCAAAAGTTACCCGGGCCCAGTTTTGAAAACATAATTCAAAACGAACATTCGCAAACTTGTGTGGTCGGACAGACAGCTCTCGAGCTGTGTAGAAGCATTGTTTCTTGTTTTTATGACATGTTGACTTAATAAATCATTATCTTGAGCAAAATAAGCAAGCTGACATTAAGTACAATGTATATCTTTTATTTTGAATATATACAAATGTCATTTACATATTTTAGTTTGTCAAGAGATTTTTAGCATCGTTTTTAAAGAGTGCGCATGTGCGTACGTGCTCTGGTAGCCTACGTAAGAACAAGCCTATGACTGAATCTGAAAATAAAGCAAAATAACTGAGAAAAATGAGAATTAGTCCTCAGATGCCATGTCCTTATTTATAGCAAAAAATCTAGCATTAATTCGATCTCAAACAGATTCATTAAAAGAAGTTATTACTCCACCACCTGCGTGACATCATTCGCCAATGTGGCTGAACGACAGGTTTGCGACAATACGGTTCAGGAAACAGTAGTGACTAGCTAATTGTAATTTGTTCACAATGCATCGTACTATGGTAGTGAAGCAGTGAGTTACGTCATTGTACGGGAAACGCACCGTATTTGGGGTAAAAAGCGCCCCTGCTGTTGGGGCAAAAGGCACCATATATAACATGATAATACATAGTTTGCTGCAACTTATCCATTTGTTGACATGACATGGTTAGATTCAGATGGCAAATATCATATATCAAATTGGGTATCCATCTTAGAGATAATACCCATATTTATAATGAAACAATCATATTTAAAAATATTATATTAATCATATAATTGTCACAGACACGTCAGGCTCCACCATGCACCAATCCCAGCGCACTCAATCACCGGAGTTCTGATCACCGCCACCTGCACCTCATTAACTCACTCATCAGCACCACTATAAAGAGCACTCAGACACCGCACTCCATTCCAGGCGCTTGTGGATGCGCTACGCCGCACTCTCACCATCAATCCACCAACGCCATCCACAAGCGCCTCTCCCTCACCGGCACCTGCAGTCACTTCCGTCAACACAGTTCCATCTTCTTCTCCACCTGTTTACGCCAGTCCCATGGCCACACCAGCGCCCTATGCCGGATCGGCGGAGGACTGCAGCGGATTCCTGCTGCAGTGTGAACTGGTCCTGGAGATGCAGCCGCACCTGTACCCTAACGATACAGCCAAAAT
>RJVU01057109.1:2594796-2625438 GCA_003731715.1 Anabarilius grahami | reverse complement strand
GACATCCTTGACCCCAATCTACTCCAAGACTTTCACAGTAACCACCCTGACAGACCTGCTCCGCGTGGAAGAGGACGACCACCACGACGTCGGGGTCCTCGGCCCTCAGGAGCGGGCCGTGGAGGGGGGGGTTCTGTCACAGACACGTCAGGCTCCACCATGCACCAATCCCAGCGCACTCAATCACCGGAGTTCTGATCACCGCCACCTGCACCTCATTAAATCACTCATCAGCACCACTATAAAGAGCACTCAGACACAGCACTCCATGTCCGGTCTCGTTAAGCTATACTCACATGTATACTTACCTCAAGGACTCCTCTCTCGCTACCAACCTGTCTCCTGTGACTCCCGATCTCCCCGTGTGTTCCTCGTCTGTGTGTGAGTGCTCCATCTTCTCCAAAGATCTCCAGCTCCATCCCGTTTCCACGACTCTCTCATCTGCAAACACCAAAGGACAGTAACTATCACCAGCCTTCACCTTTTACTCATCTGACTCATCCTGCTTGCATTATCCGCTCACTGGTTTCAATAAAGACTGTTTACCTGTTTACATCTGTGTTCGACCCCTCTGTATCATAACAATAATAAAATATAATTTATTGTTACTACTATAAATCTATAATAAATATTATGGGATCTCATTCAATGCTTTCAGAATCTTTACTTTTTAAAGTAATTTTGTTTCTGTATTTTTTAAAATATATTTTTTATTCTTTTATTTATCAAAATAAACAGAAAATAATACAAACTTTGCTAAAGTGATTCTTTTCAACAAATATTAACCTAGACATTATTAAAAACATATTATTTTAGCTAAAGCATTTGTATGAATACTGTGTGCCTTTTACCCCATGTGTGGGGTAAAAGGCCCCCTCACCACCTCATACATTTATAAGATTTTTAAACAAAATTAACCACTTTTATGATTTATTTTCACACAAAATCTGATGCTCCATCAATGGTCAATACAAACATATATATTTTTCCTGTAATCATACACTTTAAGAGAAGTGAAAAGCAAATTTTTTCTTAAGGTGTGCCTTTAGCCCCATTGTACCCTACATCTTAGCTGCCTCTATAATGACATAAAATCTCGAGTAAACCTAAAATTAGAAAGATTAAACTTAACCTGCTTACAAACCTTTTTAGCCTGAGCTTTAAATGTAAGTTTAGAATCAATCAGTATTCCAAAGTATTTATATTGAGAAACAACAGCCTCACCCCTGATACTATTCGTCTTAGTTAAAAACATACCGTTTTAGACACATTTAGTTTCATGCAATTTTGCTTTAACCACACTGATACATTAGTCGTAGAAATTGTAATTACCATACTATTATCATGTAAATAAATTATAGTATCATCCGCATACATCCAAATGTATGCGGATGATACTATAATGATACTATAATCCACTGGTGTGGATGTACATAGATCAGCTGATTGATGATTTTATACTCAAACACACTGAAACCGGTCTGATAGGTATGATTTTATTTAATTAAGTGTGTGTAAAAAGAAATTAAAACTAGATAACTTAGACATAAGAATTCTATGATTGTTAAAGGAACAATGTTAAAGGCTTTCTTCAAAAACAGAAACATGGCTCCAACTACACCACCTTTATCTAAAAGAGTTTTGATATTTTCTATAAAAAAGCAATTTGCAGTCTCCGTTGAATACTTTGCTCTAAAGCCAAACTGCATTGGATGCATGGCACACTATTATTTGAACTATTCAACTTACAAACTATATATGAACTACTATTCAAGGAACAGCTAATTTGCTCAGCAACTAATTTCTCAACAACCTTAGAAACAGTGGGTAAGATACTGACAGGCCTAAAAGTACAAGTAGTACGGTGATCTCCACTTTTAAATATTGGAACAATTTACCCTGAGAAATTGAAAGATTGGTGATTCTAGTAATAGGTTTGATTAATGTCAAACTAGACTCTAAGTATATCTACATCCATACCATATTTATCTTTTACTCTAGATGGTTTAAGAGATCTAACCGATCTTATAACATCTAAATCAGTAACAGGTCTTATAATAAAAACATTCTCCATTGTATTAACTGGACAAACAGTTGTATACTCCAATGAAAAACACTGTGCAATGGTAGCACTGGAATCAATAAAATAATGATTAAAAGTTTTCTGCTACTGCAGCAAGATTGTTTATTAGTGTTACGGTTTGGTTGTAGGAATAAATCGGACAATGAAGGAGAATACACAGGAACAAGCTTTAAATATATTTATTGTATAATGCTATTTCATGTATTCTGACTTATTTACACTGTTAAAGAGTTGGATTCTCATGATAAACATGGCCAAAGTTTCAAAACACGAGTTGGACGTATGATGGAGTATTACTGTGCCAAAAACACTCTTCCAAATCCTCATAAATTTTGCGGCCTTTTTTTCGAGTATGTGCCTGTGCGACATCAGAAAGGTCAGAATTTCTTGTATGGGCACTTCTCCTGGAAGAGCGCGCACACACACGTTGACCAGCGCGAGAGAGCAAGAGCACGCCCATCAATGCACGTTCGGCTTTACGGAGGTCGGCAGTGCTGCACAGGTCACAGGACTTCACGAAATCAACAATGTCACCAAAGAAGTGTATTTTTGGTTGTGAGGGAAAGATAACCTTGCTTCCCAAAGAACCCAGCGTTAAGTGGAGCTTAGAGTTTGTGCTCACGCATTACATTGATGCGCTCTCGATATTTGTTATTAAAATAACCATAGAAACTGAACATTGCATTCACTTTTTTATTGGTTAAAATGAATGGAGAATATCTCGTGTTTTTCCGTGGCTGCTTGAGCCCTCAGGATCGGCGCTTATGGTTTCATAAACAAGGCCCAGTTCTACGCTGGATTTACAGATCGTTTGAAACTGAAAGATGGAGCGGTCACAGCGGTAATGATCCCGGTCATGAATCGGAACCGCAGGTGGTGAGTAAAACTGTTTCAAATGTCTGTTTTGTTGGCAATAGGCGCCTAAGTGCATATAATGCTAACAACACGAAAATAGTGAATTCATAAATTCATTATTCATCATTCATTATACGCTATATTCATTATAGTGATTCAAAAGTTATCCAGGGATAATGTGATGTGTATTGTGTGTGTTTAAATACATTTGTTTAGCTGACCATTGATAGCTTGCAGATAATCGTTAGGCAAAAGCTGCGCGTGCTCGTCACTCTTTAGCTCCGCTCATACGGCACACCTCCAGGCGCTCGGCTGTTTTCGGAAAGACTCGGTACAGCGTATGTATCTTTTATAAATATGATAAAACTAAAGACTTTTTGGAGATATGAAGGATGCACTACTACTCTATAGGTACTCTAGATTAACATGAGATTGGCAGAAACTGTGTGTGATACCCCCCCTTTAGTAACAAACTCTCAGGAGTACATGTAGAAACACAACCAAACTGTAATGCAAACGAAGACGGACAGAGACTAGGTGAAAACTCAGAGCTTAAATGAACAGGGACTAATGAGAATTAACAGGTGAACAGGATAACCAATTAAAGGAACAACATGAAACTAGGTCACAGGGAAAACACTACAAAACCGATCAAACTTGTAACAGTTTGCCCCTTCCGGGAAATGCACATCCTCGTGCCCCAAAAACAGTCCAACAAAAGAAGGAGGGTGGGGGCTCTGGAGGGGGATGTGGAACCACAAAAAAAACAAAAACAGTCCAGGGCAAATAATACAGTTCATGAGGGGGAGCTAAGGGTAAGCCAGGAGCAGGCAGAGTCAGGATGAGGCCCAAGGGCAGAGTCGAAGAAGGGAGGAGCCATGGTGAAAACTTTGCAGTTGACACTCTGGGGACGGCCGACAGAGCCACAGGTGATGGAGACCCAGGTGGAGCTGACGAGCCGAGAAGCCCACGCGGCATTGATGGTACTGGAGACGGAGGTGGAGCCACGGCGACGAGCCAGGGAACCAGAGGACAGAGGCGGAGCCGGTGAGACCATGGATGTAGGCGGAGCCGGGGGGAAAAGGCAGAGCCAGATGAAACCATAGGCGCAGGCAGGACGACATATGACCAAGACGTAGCCAGAGGGACGAGGGAGCCCGGTGGAGTTGTTAGGACGATGGTTTCTGGTGGAGCCGAGGGAGGGAGGGAGGGGTCAAAGCGGTGCTGCTAGGTCGACAGGCTGAGGTGGAGTGATGGGTTCAGAGGCTTGAGGCAGAGCCAGGGGATCCTCTGGGCTAGGCGGAGCTGGTGGCTTGAAGAACTGAAGCAGATCCCCATAGTAATGTGTAGAAACCTGCGGAGGTGGGGCCGAGGAACTGGCTGTCAGAGGAGGCAGGAGAGGGAGGTTGGGTAGGCTGGAGATACAGGAAAATTAGGACTAGGCAGGACCAGTGGAAACTGGAGATATACAGGTAATACCTCCTTAAACACGTCCATACAATCCTCAACATAATTCTCAGAGGCCATGTCGGTGGGGATTTCCTCTATGCCCTCAAACTCCACTAACACTCCCTCTGCAATACACAGTGGTTCCGGCTCATGCACCTGGTCAGACACTCTGAGGGACACTTGTCTGCGGTGGGCTCTAGAACCATTTCTGTCGTGTTGCTGGCAGGTGGGTATCTGGTCTGTGGACGTGCTGGAGTGGGGCAGGTGATGATGTCGTCCTCAACGAGGCCGATGGTGTATGCCAAACTGCAGTTCACCAACACTCACTCCACATACTCTGTGAAATTCCTCCGAGGACCCACACTGAGCAGGTATGTGTTCTTTGTCTCCATGTTTAAGCTTGTATGGTAAAACACGCTCAACGATCAGTGCGGGAAGGTGGTGAGGCTCGTCAGGTCTAGGAATCCGTGCGTGTGGATCTCGAGGGATAGCTTCCCCTGATCCAAGCAGAGAAGTTGGACTGCTGGTAAGTCTATAGTTCAATACTCAGTTTGAGGGTCCGTCTTTCTGTTAAGGTTTTGCCATAAGAATAAATCGCACGATGAAGGAGATTCCAAACTGATTCCAAATGATTTTAGGATTACCTCTTGCTTTTTTGAGAGTTTGGAGTTAACAGACCTGTCACTTCCTTTTTGGTCCAGTGCTGCGGTGCACGGAACATTTTCATTCATGGATTTTGAAAAAGAAGCACACTTTTGTACGTATGTAAAGCACATGTACACTTTTGCACACTTGTATTAAATGTGCACTTGTAGTGTAAAAAATAGTATATAAAATATTAATGAAATAAAAGGTCACTTAAAAGGTCACGATTTTTCCTCTTTTTCCTCGATTTTTCCTCTTTGATAAGTTTCATTATTTCAGCTGCTGTGAGAAAAGGCTATAAATGATCCGCTACAAGCAGCATCCTCACATGATAAAACCGACTAGCCTGGACTCCTTCCTTTCTGTTTACGGACGTGACATAATGACGCACAGAGGAACTGCTGCATGCTCGACTTTCCCGCGGAAATCCACCATGTCGCTCTTATTATAAAACATTTTACAAGCTTATCGTTGTGAATCGAGCTAAGATAATAAGATAGTTTTGAACACTGGCTGGTTATGTACTTGCTCAAAAATTGATTCTGGAAAATCAATTTTTACGTACTGCAGCTTTAAACAGAGTCCACTTTCATGACTTTCATGCACTTTGTGATAATGCAAAATTAAAAATTTAAAAAGTACATTTTAAATCATTATGTTTGAAATATTTTGTAGTGCTTTAAAGTACACTTATTGTGATGTGTTGACAAACATACTGTTATTTGATATTACATTTAAAGTTAATGTTTTAAATATACTCAATTTCAGCTTCATCACTACAAATGCTTGGAGGTGATGTCATATTGCATATTGCACACTTAACTGGAAACACTTCAGGATTTTTAAAGTTCGCAGCTCCATTGTTGCAGTAAACTTGTACAACGTTCTTGAGTGAATAATTTATTAGATGCACGCCGGTCTGTTATTGTAGGGACATCTTTACATTTTCACGTCCCTAAACATGACATGGAACAAAACAAACTGTAATTGGTTGCATTACATGTCAGTCAAACGTCCTCTTGAGTGGTCTTTGGCCAATGAAAGCTGCGGCATGGACTCAAACATCGCGACTGAATTAGGAGTGGGAGTGCCAGTACCTACTCCACAAAGTCAGCAGAGCTCTCCTGAGGACCCTCCCCGGAGTCTGGACAACTGCTCCTTGGTGGCGGTGTTCAGGCCAGTATAAAGAAACGAGCGGAGGCAGTCATCCGGGAAGCTTGATAGGTTAGCGAGAAAGAGGAAATCCTTTAAGTGTTCCTTGAGGGAGCAAATCCCTTGTTCAAGGCTTATAAACAGAAAACAAGGATTGTCCATAGTGAAAACTGAAAAAATTCAAAAAAGACCAAAAAACCAAAAAACATGAGACGAAAAGAACAAACAATATATAATGTGTAAGCATAATCATTTCTGAGGTCAGGACTTCTGTCTCGCAACTGTGTTGCTATAGTACACGAACATGATGATGAAGACGAAAAGCAGTCTAATGCTGCGTCCCAATTCGCCTACTTATACTACGTCCTAAAAGTATGTACTGTTTTTGTAAAGAAAAAGTACATACTTTTGAGTGTGTAGCAGAAGAGTATGCAAGCTTTGGGACATACTACCTTGACATAATTGCGTCTTTAACGGACGTTCTGTCGCTTAGTTACGCAACCTGTAACTGTTTAAACTGCCCTGTCAATCATCTTGTCACAGTTAAAATCCTCCACATTCAATTAAATTTAATTTCCTACCGTTTCGGAGAGAAATGTAGTAGTCGCACGTTGATCTGCCAGTCATGGGTCTTTAATGCAGAGAACTCTCCTCATCTTTGCATAATGATGCATTTAAAAGTTAATGACCAAACGCATCGTTATAAAAGTTCACAATGCTGTTGCAGATGAAATATAATGTGGATAACATTTAATAAATATCTTTTCGTCAGGTTATACTGATTATGAATCATTCAAGCCCCTTTATCTTAACCGCTCTGCTTAACCGTCGGTCTCGCACATCTGTCATGTTTGTAGTTTTTTAACACTTTTTACTCGTATTTGTAATCTGTTATTGATTTTGTTGTTGTTGTCATTCTGTTGGTTATAACTTTTGTCATCTTTCATGTAACAAGTGTTTAGGTGTGAACAAACTATACACAAAAATTACTTCCATTTAACTATATATACAATGTTACTTACACAATGTGTATCTGATATGAATAAAAAAAATGTATTGTTATTGCCGCTTACATATACATCTGTTTGTATTTTACAAACTCTAAATGTATATTTACTTGTACAAATAAACATGTGGTTGAAAACACTGAACAGTTGTGATATATTCCTAGTGCTGAGCGTGTCCGTCACTCAGCAGCAGCCAAAGCGTGATAAGCATATTTGAATTTATCAGTTGATCACATGCAACACTGAACGATCTAATCACATCAGTGTGCTTCAGGGACCAGTATAGAATGATCACACCAGTGTGATTGTATGCATCAAAGCGTTAACTAACTATTAACTACAACTTTTGCCTCGATAAACTCCCGATTACTGCTTATTACTAGTTAGTAAGGTAGTTGTTAAGTGTAAGTGTTGGGTAGGAATTGGGTAGGATAACGGCCACTCTTTGGAATCAGAATCAGAAGAAAGAGCTTTATTGCCAGGTATGTTGTTTACACATACTAGGAATTTGTTTTAGTGACAGAAGCTCCACAGTGCAACAGAGTGACAGCGACAAGACAAGACACATAATAAAAGGAATAAAATAATAATATACGAATTTACAAGATAGACAGAGTGCAAAAAAAGCAAAAAACAATATATAATATAGACAATTGTATGTACAGTTATGTGTGCAAATTTGAAGTATAAGTAAGTGTTTTAAGTAAATAATGTGTAATAGTGTTGTGTGTTCCACACACAATGTAATATAAAAGCGTCAGTCGTTGCCTTGGTAAAGCAACTGTTTACTTATGATATGAGATGTAATAACAAATGCGTTATGGCGGATTATTAGATATTTCTTTTAATTTTATTATTAATTTGTGTTTACGTCACTCAAATAGAGCGCTTAGCCAGCTACGGAGAAACTGGTAGCCAGGCAACAGACAAGTGACAAATCCTGTGTGTTGACATCACTTCACGGATTCTACCAGCATGATTCAGCATGGTTAGACAACCGTGCCGAGCTGTACCAGGCTCCAGTGGAAACACAACTGGAACCGTTCCTTACCATTCTAAGAACCGTTCGGCCCGACGGTGGAAAAACGGCTTAAGTGTCACGTGTTGGTTGTAATAATGAATCGCATGATGAAGGAGAATACACTGGAGCAGGCTTTAATGATAAATACTAGGAAAATACGGAGAAACACAACCAAACTCATTCGTAAAGGAAGACGGACAGAGACTAAGGGAATACTCAGGGTTTAAGAATGATGGGAAATATCAACTATCATCCAAAAAGAGGGGGGCAGGGGCAAGAGTAATCACCTTTTCCCTGACCAGTGGCTTCTGGGGTTTCCCACAATGTAACACACCTGAGAGTACAGCTCATCACTCTCCAAGAACCCCTGACCATAACCTCATTGGATGGGAGACCCCTGGGTTCTGGTCAGGTAAGCCAGTGCACTACACCCCTCCATCTCTAAATTGGTTGTCAAAAGTTTCCTTTAATTCTTGGCTTCCCATGGTTATCCCTCCCCAATCCACAAATAGGCCACTAGGGTAGTGACTGGTTGGGACACTGTGGTATTTCAGCTCTGTCTCTCAGTTATTTTACTGAGTTGCTGGTGACACCTCATGACTCACAACCAACCACCTCCAAGCTGTTGCCTATTCCTCTCAAGACACCAGCCCCATCCACAGAGGTGCTAACCATTCCAAAGCTTAACCTGTGGTCTTTAGAATCCTGGTGCTTTCTCCTGAGCTGTCTCAAGTTCCCTCAGAATATGCAGACCTCTGTGAAGTCTTCAGCAAGACCCACGCAGCCTCTCTGTCACCCCATAGATCGTATGACAGTGCAATCAATCTGCTCCAAGGAACCTACCCTCCTTGAGGGAGACATTTTTCCTTTTCCACCCCAGAAAGAGCTGCCATGGAGGAGTATATAAATGAAGCTCTTAACAGCAAATTCATCCATCCATCTACTCCACAGGCAGGGACTGGATTCTTCTTCATGGTGAAGAAGGATGGTGGTCTTCGACCTTGCATAGATTACCAGGGCCTTAATTGCATCGTGGTAAAGAACCGCTACCCAATGATGATTATGGCCTTTGAACTCCTACAATTGGCAACTATTTTCACAAATTAGATTTTTGGAACACCTATTACTTTGTTAGGATAAGAGAAGTAGATAAATAGAAGACAGCTTTTAAAACTCTAAATGGCCATTATGAGTATCAGGCTTTGCCCTTTGGGCTAGTCAGCGCTCCAGCTGTCTTTCAGGCACTTATCAGTGATGTGCTATATGATATGCTAAACAAGTTTGTATTTGTTTTTCTTGAAAATATTCTCTTTTCCTCTCATTGCTATCAAGAGCATGTCCAACATGCCCAACTTGTCCTGTCTCATCTGCTGAAGAATGGACTCATTGTCGAACTAGAGAAGAGCGATTTTCATGTCTCCACTGTTTCCTTTCTTGGATTCATTGTCTCAAGTGGCAGCATCCAGATGGATCTCCAGGCAAGATTCAGGCAGTTCTGAACTGGCCCCAACCACACTCTGTCAAACAGGTCCAAAGTTTTCTGGGATTTGCCAATTTTTACATGAGGTTCATTAGGAACTTTAGTTCTATTGCATAACCCCTAACCGCTGTCACCAAGAAGGCACCAGTCCCATTCAAGTGGACCGAACAGATAACCAAGTATTCAACAGACTCACGGAGCTCTTCACTTCTGCACCCATTCTGACTCTCCCAGGTCCCGAGTTGCCCTTTGAAGTGGAGTTGGATCCTTCTGATGTTGGGGTACGAGCAGTCTTTTCTAAGAGTGAGGAGTGACAGCTTCATCCTCTGTGCTTACTTCTCATGTCAACTTTACCCAGCCAAGAGGAATTATGACATTGGTAACCATGAGCTTCCGGCAAACCCGAACCAATCCTACCCAGCTCCTGAGTGGTGGCATCAGTCCAGAGGGGAATCAAAATGGTGGTGAAGAGGGCCCAAAAAGTAATGGCCCTCCGGTTCCCCTTTTTGTGCCTAACCCCGTTTTCTGATGTGTTACAGTGGGGCCATGCTTTCCTTCCCCTGGGCCACCCCAGGAGCACAAGAACATTGAAACTCATCCAGAGAAATTGGTGGCCCAATATGCAGCAAGACGCTCAGGCTTTTGTCGCTGCCTGTGCTGTGTGTGACCAGAGTTAGGGTTAGGATCCCATAACCCACCCTCAAGGCCTACTGCACTCACTACCCATCACTACACACCCCTGATCCCATATATCATTGGACTTTGTTACAGGTCTACCAACCGGGGACCATAGTTCACCTCCCGGTTCTGGAAATCTTTCGGCTGCCTAATTGAGGCATCCCAGTCAATCAGCCATTCCTCTGTATCCAGCTCCCAGTAATACCCCTCTGGTATGGATGTTATAGCCGGCTCTCACACCTGGTCTGACTCACTGTGGTGCGATGGCTTTGGGGCGATGGCTGGCTCAGTCCTGTCCTCTGGCTCGTTCATCGCGGCAGACTTGAGCTCCCTGTCTGCAGTGGGCTCTGGTTTTTCTAGCTACATAACCAAATGTAGCTAGAATGTTAATGAGAACTGACAACTAAGAGGAGAATCACAGGCATATAAATACTGGAAGCAAAACACAGAAAACACCTTACGTCCATGTTGAAAAATAAGGTGGATAAATCTTTTTACAGTAGTATAAAGTGCTGTAAATGTTATGTCATAAAGAATAGGGGAAAAACAATTAAAAAAATAAGGTTATTAACCAGTATTTTTTCTAATCAAACCGTTTTCGGAACTGTAATGTTACAGAAGGAACACAGAACAGAAACATTAAAAATACTGATTCTGCTCGGAGTGAACCGATTTATCAATTTATCTTTTTTTTTTTTTTTTTTAAGCCCTGGTACAAAGTATCATTTTTCTCAGTGTATGTTAATTTGATTGGCAGTGATTTTATCACAAAACAGAACCGATATTTTATATTAAACCATACATTAATTTATGTAATCTCATCTATAAAGACCATATGCAGTAATTTAGTTGTGTGTAATGTTGTTCCCTCTCTTAGAGATGAAGGGATTAATCAAATCCAAAGGAAATGGAAGTTATTGATGGAGGAAATTGTCTGTCCGCCCAAGGGAACACTAAAAATAACTTCCTCAGTGCCTCAGAGAACATTGAGAGAGATTTTAAAAATAAACTTTGCCTCTTTGTTATCAGATATATAATAAAAAGACCATATAGCATGCCATCTTTGAAGAGAAGATGTTCTGTGTAGCAGCATATGGCAATATAAAGTCATTAGGGTAGAAAAAAAATCTAATGCCAAACAGAAGACCATGACTCAATATTAAAGAGCTTTCTGAGGTCTGCACACAGAGACATACAAAGAGTGCAATCTATACATCCTCTTTTTCAAGAGCCAATTCATTGGTGTTTTTGTTTTACCATTCATTTTGCATCCGTTATTTTGTCAAATATTTTATCAACACACTTCCCACTTTGATTATGAACAGGAATTCCTCAGGGGCCCTGTGCAGGGTCCAAAAACCCATTTGCCACAGAGAAACTCATTTAACGCAATCTTATGTTCTTATGTGGAAAGTGATACATAAAAATTTGTTCCTAAATTAAAATTCCAAATAAGTTTAATCTTTGCAATTACTTTACAGGCACAGATCACATTTGGGGGATTTTTCCCAAGAAAAGAACCTCTTAAGAGGAGTTATTTATGCCTCCATGGTGAGCTAAATCTTAAAAAAGAACAAACTTGTGACTGCCATCACAAGTTTCTCATTAGCTGACACCCTGTTAAGGATCATAATCACAATTTACATTTAGTGCTATGTAGTGTTATAGTACTCAAGACCGGTCTTGGTCTTGAGACCAGCCTTAAGACCATTTTTTGAAGGTCTTGGTCTTGTCTCGGTCTCAGACTAAGAGGACTTGGGATTTTGTTTCAAGACTGGTCAAGACCACAACTGCTGGGATATTACTAAATTGCTGGTGCATTGTCTGATTTATTTATTAACATCATTAATGTGATTGGATGTAAAACTTACTGCTTCAGATGCAATCAATAACTTATTTCTAATTTGATTTATTTATTGTGTCGGTTCAGAAATTAATGAGGGATTGTGTTAAAAATGTCACCAAAATTTATAGAAATGCTTACAAAATTCAAGATATTGTTGCAAAAAAATACTTATATGAGATCTGGATTTTTGTATTATAATGTGACATAATTAAGCAATATCACAAGAGCAAGAGAACATGTTGAGCATGATTGCAAACATGATATTGCATTTACACAAAGATTCAATAAAAAATATTTAAAACATTATTCTCAATGTTATATGTGACCCTGGACAACAATAGCTAACAATACATTGTATGGGTCAAAATTATCGATTTTTCTTTTATGCCAAAAATCATTTGAATATTAAGTAAAGATCATGCTCCATGACAATATTTTGTACATTTTCTACCATAAATATATCAAAAATGTATTTTTGTGAGTGGATTTGCATTGCTAAGGACTTCATTTGGACAACTTTAAAGGTGATTTTTTGCACCCTCAGATTCTAGATTTTCAAATAGTCCTATCCTAACAAACCATACATCAATGGAAAGCTTATTTATTCAGCTTTTACATGATGTATAAATCTCAATTTAAAAAAATTAACCCTTATGACTGGTTTTGTGGTCCAGGGTCACATATATGCATTTATAATTTACCAATTTCATATGCATCTTCTGTGCCATCTCTGTAGTGCAAAGATGTGTTTGCGATGCGTTTGTGTATGAAAAATATCCATATTTAACATGTTATAAAGTAAAATATCTAGCTTCTGCCAGACCGCCTTCCGTATTAAACTCAGGAAGAAAATGTAACACCTCTCGCTGTTCAAAATACTATGTTAAAACACTATGTCTTAAGTTGAATATGGAAGGCGGTCTGGTGGAAGCTATAGATAATTTTACTTTATAACTTGTTAAATATGGATATTTGTCTTACACAAAAGCATTGCTTCACTTCAGAAGGCCTTTATTAACCCCCCGGAGTCGTGGGGAGTATGTTTATGATGGATGGATGCACTTTCTTGAGCTTCATACTCATTGGTCCCGTTCACTGCCATTATAAAGCTCGGATGCATCAGGATATTTATCTATATAACTCAGATTGTGTTCATCAGAAAGAAGAAAGTCATATACACTTAGGATGGCTTGAGGGTGAGTAAAGCTTGGGGTAATTTTCAATTTAAAGTGCGCTAATCCTTTAAGGAGTGCTGGTCTGGTCTTGGTCTTGACTCGGTCTTGCCCTGATTTGGTCATGGTCTTGTCTTGGTCTCAACACACATTGGTCTTGGTCTCGACTTGGTCTCGGATTAGGTGGTCTTCTTGACTACAACACTAGTGCTATGCATAGAGTTTATAATCAAACATCCCTAGAGACAGCTCTTGTGTTTCAGTTTCCGTCATCAGTAATTGTCTCCCACAGTTATGTGGGATTTATTGGAATTTGTTCAGGCAGTGGTAACAGAGATTGCCCTGATACTGCTTTCTCAATGTGCCTTTTGTTCTCATTTATGAAAAACAGTCATGGGATCTGTTTAAGTGTATTTCTCACATGTTGATCCTGATGTTGAGCTGTCACTCATCAGATGAATCTGGATGACCTAAAATAGGCCTATTATAAATTAAACCTGGATAATCTCAAGAATGAATGTAGAGATCCCAAGACAACAACAACAACAATAATAATAAATAAATAAAAATAAAAATAAATCACATAATGGAAACCAACATCGTCCGGTTTAACGTGACACAAATAAATGATACTAGTAAGCAAGCAGTATGTAGATTGACTTTTGAGGAGTGTAAACACTGTCTGGCTCTGTTTGTGCAGCTCAACATGTCAACAATGCATTCTGCAATATAGGCCCCACCCACCCAGGGGTAAACAAATCAGTTACCATTTCATTTCTATGGTGCGAAATAAAGAGAAATTTCTTATAGATTTAGCTGTTTAGATAGATAGATAGATAGATAGATAGATTTTAGCAGATCTGTTATATTTTTGCCAGCAAATTGAATAAAAGGCATGCAATTCAGCAACAAAGTCTGCAGTATAGGTTTTATTTTATGACAGATAAAACAAGTAAAAATAAATAAATAAAATAAGAGAGAGAGAGAGAGAGATTGAAAAGTGATTGCAAAGGCCTCAACCACCTTCCCACACGCTAAAATTACCATCTCCACACTGCTGCCCCGAAAAGACTTCCACCCTGACACTATCCAGCGGGTGAATGCCAACCTCTCCCATACCTGTGCACTTAAACCCAATGTGCACCTGGCACACCACCCCACCCTGGACTTCCCATGCCTCTACGACCATGTCCATCTGTACAAAACAGCTGTTCCTGTCTTCGCCAGGACCCTAAAAGATGTGGCCCTGAATCGGAACCGCAACAGCACCACCAGGAGCAACAGAGTCCAACAACCTCCACCCAGACCTGTAAGAAAGTACAGTGTACCCCCAGAGAGAACATCCAGAAGACTTCCATCACGACAACAGCACTCTCACATGCTGAGACCATCCCAACCAGCACCTGAGCATCTTCTCCTAGCCTTCACATCCACACATTCAGTGCATCAGGCCAGACCAAAGCCACTCCTGCCTACCCCCTACCCCCCTCATACACAGCAGGCCCCTGGCAGCCACAGCTATGCTCAGATAGTGAGCAGAAAACCAACAACAGGACCAGTACAAGCCACAACATCAGAGCTCAGAGACATCCGTCAGATGCTCAACCTCATATGCTCACACCTACTGTCATAGGTCCAAATGTATCAACAAAACTAAGACCCTATGGACAACAAAGCATTTATAATATCATGTTGGAACATTCAAGGCCTGAGATCCTCTACCTTTGGCCTCAAAAGCAAAAACACAGATTTCAACTCAGAAATAAAAAATTCAGACATCATCATCCTGCAGGAGACATGGAGCAGAGATGGACCCACCGGCTGCCCCAAAGACTACAGAGAACTCATCATCCCATCCATTAAACTGCCTGGAGTGACACAAGGAAGAGACTCAGGAGGCATGCTTATTTGGTACAGATCAAATCTTGTCCATGCCATCAAAGTAGCTAAAACAGGACAATTCTATACATGGTTAGAAATTAATCGGACAGTCACTGCAACAGAGAAAAATATCTTCATATGTGCCACTTATATCCCTCCAGCAGAGTCTACCTATTTTAATGAAGACAGTTTCGCCATTCTTAAAGAAGACATTAATTACTTCCAGTCACAGGGAAGTGTACTGGTTTGTGGAGACCTAAATGCCATAAAGGTGAAGAAATGGACACACTTAACTTTCAGGGGGACAAACACCTGCCTGGAGGTGACGTCCTCCCCCCCACCTATACACACACGAAGACACAACTATGATAAAACAACAAACAAAAGCGGAACACAACTTCTTCATCTGTGTCGCACATTAGGTATGTACATAGTCAATGGCAGACTAAGAGGAGATTCCTACGGTAGATACACCTACAGCTCACCTTTTGGTAGCAGTACAGTCGACTATTTTCTTACAGACCTTAACCCAAACTCCCTAAGAGCGTTCACAGTCAGCCGACAAAACCCACTATCAGACCACAGTAAAATAACCCTCTACTTAACCAGAGCAATGCCCAACCAAGAAGCATCTAAACAAACCAAGCTTCACTCACTTAGAAACATGTATAGATGGAAACAAAACAGAAAAGACACATATATAAGTACAATTAGTCAACCAAAAATTCAAGTTCTGTTAGACCAATTCCTTGCCATTCCTTTCCTGCATAACAGTGAAGGTACAGACCTAGCAGTAGACAAGCTGAACAGAATATTTGAGATCTCAGCAACATTATCAAACTTAAAAAACACAAAAAGAAAAGACCACATGCCACTGAGAAATGGTTTGACAATGACTGCAAAAGACTTAGGAAAGAAGTAAGAATTCTATCAAACCAGAAACACAGAGATGCTGACAATGAGAACATCCGTCATCTCTATAATGAAAAACTTAAACAATATAGCAATATACTTTAAGAAAGAAAATGAACAAAACACAAAAAGTCAACTCAGAGAAACTGAAGAATCCTTAGAATCCAACCACTTCTGGAAACATTGGAACACACTAAACAAATCTCACCATCAAGAACTAGCCATCCAGAATGGAGATGTTTGGATAAACCACTTCTCCAACCTTTTTAGTAATATAGAAAACAATCGGGAACAAAATGCAATGCACGAAAAACTAAGGGTTTTAGAGTCGACCATCAAAGACTACCAGAACCCCTTAGACTCTCCAATTACACTAGCTGAACTATTAGACAAAATACAAACCCTGAACACCCAAAAATCCTGTAGGTATATTCCCCAACATTTGGAACAAAGGCCTAATTACCCCAATCCATAAAAACGGAGACAGATTTGACCCTAATAACTACTGTGGCATATGTGTAAACAGCAACCTAGGTAAACTTTTCCGCAACATCCTAAACAGCAGACTAACTCATTTTCTCAGAGACAGAAATGCCCTAAGCAAGTGTCAAATTGGCTTCCAACCAAAATATCGCCCATCAGACCATATATACACTCTCCATACCTTAATTGATAAGCAAATAAACCAAAACAAAAGCAAAATTTTCTCATGCTTTGTTGACTTCAAAAAAGCTTTTGACTCCATTTGGCATGAAGGTCTTTTTCTTCAATTAATCCAGTGCGGCATCAGAGGAAAAACACATGACATCATCAAATCAATGTACACAAACAACAAATTTGCTGTTAAAATTGGTAACAAACACACAGAATTCCTCCCTCAGTGTCGTGGAGTGAGACAGGGCTGTAGCTTAAGTCCTGCACTGTTCAATATATACATAAATGAGTTAGCGAGGGCTCTGGATCAGTCTGCAGCACCTGGTCTTACTCTACTAGACACTGAAGTCAAATGCCTCCTGTTTGCTGATGATCTGGTGCTGTTGTCTCCCACTAAAGAGGGTCTACAGCAGCATCTAGACCTCCTGCACAGCTTCTGTCAGTCATGGGCCCTGTCAGTTTACCCCAAAAAGACAAAAATAAGGATTTTCCGAAAAAGACCCAGCCGCCAAGACCAACATCATAGTTTTAAATTAGACAACATGCTCCTTGAGCACACACAGAACTACACTTACCTTGGCATAAATATTAGTAACACGGAATTTTAATAAAGCTGTGAAAGACCTGAAAGACAAGGCACGGAGAGCTTTTTACGCTATTAAGAGAAATATTAAAATTGACATCCCAATCAGAATCTCGATAAAAATAATCAAATCAGTAATAGAACCCATCGCGCTCTACGGGTGTGAAGTCTGGGGCCCACTCACAAACCAAGACTTCACTAAATGGGACAAACACCCAATAGAGACTCTGCAGACCGAACTATGCAAAGATTTGCTTCGAGTACAGCACCAAAACCCCAAATAATGCCTGCAGAGCAGAATAAGGATTATACCCACTTATAATCACAATTCAAAAAAGGGCCATTAAATTCCATACCCACCTAAAAAATAGTGATAAACAGACCCTCCATCACAAAGCCCTGAACTACCAAGGGCTGACACCAGGAAGAAACGCCCTCGGCCAATTGGTCTTAGAGTTGACTACACAAACCACAACATGTCTGACTGAAAGTAAAAACTTAGCCAGACCAAACCAAATAATTAAAACACAAAAAGAAAAATACCTAAAACATTGGACAGACGCAACAGCCCTACAAAGTAAATTGGAATGCTATTTGGCCCTAAACAGAAAATATGAATTGGCAGGATACCTGAGTACAGTGAGTGACCCTAAACTGAGAAAAGTCCTGAGCATGTACAGACTCAGTGAACACAATCTCACCATAGAGACAGGCAGACACAGACAGACCTGGCTACCAAAAGAAGAACGGCTATGTCCCCACTGCACAGAGAATGAAGTGGAAACAGAACTGCACTTTCTAACATCCTGCCCTAAATATGCACAGACTTCCATCAGAAACCAAATGTGGACAAACTCCCATACCTGCTAGGAGAAAACCCAGCAAGCTCAAACTTGGCCGCCAGGTATGTGAGATCCTGTCACCAGGAAAGAGCCTCCAGCGGGACAGAACTACCAACACACTCACTAAATGCCTAGAGATAAATATTATAAGATTGAACATTTGTATTGCAATTTTTTTTTTATCATTGCTATTTTATTGCTAGATTTTTTTTTTCTTCATTATTATTAATTTATTTATTTATTTTTATTGTACAGTGTTATTAATGCTTTGGCAAAGTAAAGTTTTCTTTCTCCATGGCAATAAAGCTATTTTGAATTTGAATTTGAATTTGAGAGAGAGAAATAAAGCCTAGCTATCATCTACAGTGGCAAGAAAAAGTATGTGAACCCCTTGCAGAATCTGTGAAAATGATAATTATTTTAATAAAATAAGAGGGATCATAAAAAATGCATGTTATTTTTTATTTAGTACTGTCCTGAGTAAGATATTTTACATAAAAGATGTTTGCATTTAGTTTACAAGACAAAACAATAGCTGAATTTATTAAAATGACCCCATTCATAAGTATGTGAACCCTTGATTCTTAATACTGTGTGTGGTTACCTGATGAACCACGACTGTTTTTTTTGTTTTGTGATGGTTTTTCATGAGTCTCTTGTTTGTTCTGAGCAGTTAAACTGAGCTCTGTTCTTCAGAAAAATCTTCCATGTCCTGCAGATTCTTCAGTTTTCAAGCATTTTTGCATATTTGAACCCTTTCCAGCAGTGACTGAATGAGTTTGAGATCCATCTTTTACTATTAAAAAAGGTTCAAACATTCACTGATGCTCCAGAAGGAAACACAATGCATTAAGAGCCGGGAGGTGAAAACTTTTGAATTCAAATATCAAGGTAAATTGTACTTAATTTTTTTACTGGGAAAAATGCAAGTATCTTCTGTTGCTTCCGAAGGGCAGTACTAAATGTAAAACAAAGATATTTAAACAAAAAAGAAAAATTGTGACATCTTCATCCTGTTCAAAAGTTTTCACACCCCAACTCTTAATGTGTCGTGTTTCGTTGTGGAGCATCAGGGAATGTTTGAACCTTTTTTAATAGTTGTGTTTGAGTCCCTCAGTTGTCTTCAGTGTGAAAAGATGGATCTCAAAATCATTCAGTCACTGCTGGAAAGGGTTCAAATATGCAAAAATGCTTGAAAACTGATGAATCTGCAGGACCTGGAGGATTTTTCTGAAGAACAGAGCTCAGTTTAACTGTTCAGAATAAACAAGAGACTCATGAACAACCATCACAAAACAAAAAAACAGTCGTAGATCATCCAGGTAACCACACACAGTATTGAGAATCAATGGTTCACATACTTTTGAATGGGGTTATTTTTAATAAATTCAGCTATTGTTTTGTCTTGTGAACTAAATGCAAACATCTTTTATGTAAAATATCTTACTCAGGACAGTACTAAACAAAAAATAACATGCATTTTGTATTATCTCTCTTATTTCATTAATATTATTTACATTTTCACAGATTCTGCAAGTGGTTCACATACTTTTTCTTGCCACTGTAGTTTTGCTAGCTATCATGTCTACATTTAAATGATCAAAACAATTTCATTTTGAATTTATTTTCTCTGTTGACTCCACACTAATCTTTAATGACTGAATGACTTGTATCCCCTGGAGTCTTCTTTCAGCTTCTTTTATTCAACATGTTGCCAATAAAGAAAATGGTTTAGATTATTATTATTGTTATTATTATAAAGTGCAAAAATTTGCCAATTTTGCAATTACATTTGGTGTCAAAAATGGTAGCCTATAGAAAGAAAAAACGTGTTGATAATAGATTGACAAAACTGTATTTTTAAACAATAAGAAAAAAGAATATTCACATATACTGGATATATATAACGCGTATTTGTGCATAGCATCAAAGGTTTAGACCTGTGTTATGGGATATGAGTTAGTTTTTTCTTTTCTTTTCTCTTGGAACGTTGCCAGTATTCTGGTCTTACAATATGAAAAACAAAGACTGAGTTTCATTGCAGTGTTTAATAAAGCCTGGTTCGTGTTCAGCGTGTTATAGTGTGGGGTCTAGAGGAGCTTCAGAAGCTCTGGAGGTGGAGCTGTCGCTGTTCTCCGATCCTATATATTCATCTGATGCAGCAGAGCCCCGTTCTTCATGGAGATCTTCAAACAACCTCCTCCAGCGCGAGTAAACGGTTCTGGACTGAAATAAACAGACAGTCTTTGAGATTCTAAGTGGTGAACAGATTCATCACAGACAACTCGTTCTCCAAACAAGTGAGTGAATTACTGAACTTTAGCTTTGTCATTTCTATCGAGCCTAAATTTGTTTGAGGTGCGCTACGTCCCACCGAAACTTATGCAACATTATTCTGACAGATTTCTTTTTTTTCCTCTTCGTTGCACTGCGCTGAAGAATATTTACTCGCTCATTCGTTGTTTCTACAATGTCAGAAACCTAAAGGCACCTCCATCTCGTTTACATAGAGCACTGGTAGATGCTGAATAGCCTACTGTGTTTAGTTAGCTTGTAAAGCATGTGAATTTTGCATGGCGGGTTTACTACATCAGACTGTATTTCATCCATTCATTAATTTACTGAATAAGTGACAATGATACAGATCGCTCATTCTGATTTGGCGCTGTCCACCAACTAGTGCTGAAGGCTCATTCAATGCTCCTTCATTAAGATATAGTTTTCTGTCATTTAATGACATAAAACATGTTGTAACTTTATGTCCTATAAATGTATCAGAAGGAACCCTGGTATCATGTTGTTGCAAATGTTGAATGTAGTTCGTAGTTTACTGTTGTAAATGATAACTTTCCAACACGTAACTGATAGCTGACACACAAAATATGTTGTAATTGAACTAAACTGGCATTTTATCGTTTCTGCTTTCGTTTGTTTGTTTATGATGTTGTGTAAAGCTTATAAACCGGATAGTTTTCATCCATCTTTGTTGTGTTTTGGAGAGATTGTTCCTGGACTCGCTATCGCAAACTATTTTCAAAGACTGAACTCAGTTTAAGTGGGAAATACTGTTGCTAAATTTGAGGGTGTTGCTTCAGTGTGGCTGTTGATATGTAGCCTATAGCGAGCTTCCTTCTTAAAGCAGCAATCCGTTGCGCAAATGACTCAGTTTTATCGACCGAGGAGACAGTGAATCGCTGGATCTATTTCAGTGGCTGAATTCGGAATAGGATGTACTCTTACTACTTCTTCCATTTAAAGACATGGCTGAAGTAGTACAGTAAGGATGGTAGTATATGCAACTCTCTTTTGGTTCTCCTCACTTTTGTTCAGTTTAGTGACCGAACTCAATGATGTTTACGCTTAGACCTGCTTCTTCATTAAAGCCGGGGACACACCTAACGATTAGCTGAAACATTCTAAGACTGAACTGAACACACATACCGATTGTTTCCTGCGACTGAAGCAGATTTATATACTTACACTTGGAATTTGAACACCGACTGTAATCGCAGACTGAACGCGACTGGACGCGTTTGAGCGCGATCAGTCATAAGTATCAATTTACATTCATAATCGGCCTTACAATCGTTAAATGTGTGCCCGGCTTAAGTGTGTGCGCGGCTTAACTGGACTACTATAGGCTAATTATATGGATATATACATAAATAAAACATATAAAACGTCGAAAACCTTTAGTATCAATACAGACTAAAACAGAAAATGAATCGCGATATAGACTATCGATATAATTGTACCTGCACAACCATTGTCGAAAAATTATCTGGTTGGCTAGGCTATGTGGTGAGGTAGATAGAGTTGTGTGCAAACTGTAGCACATGGTGTTTAGAATCATTTAAATAGCCTATTACTTATTCACTTGTTGATCTGGCTTCTCCAACCTCGTTTCTTTGTTTTGAAATAACGGCTTTGGGGGATTTGGTGATTAAAACAATGAATCGAACAAAAGATTTTTGAGTTGAATCGCTTAATATCGCTCAAATCTTTGGGAGTAAATCAGTGATGTGACATGTTGGAATCATAAATCATTCATTTATGGTTACGCTTTATTTTAAGGTGTCACACGTGTTACAGCGTAATTATATATTTAAGTACTGAGTAATAACAAATAATTGCATGGACTTACTATAGGGTTGGTTTAGGGTTAGTCACATGTAATTATGCATAATTTATAGTTATTACCACATAACTACATGTAATATGTGTAACAAGGACACTTAAAATAAAGTGTTACCTCAATTATAAGGTCATGTAGCCTACATGCTATAGAGTTTGGTGTAAGGTTACTGGTTTGTAATTATGTATAGTTTACTGTTTTGACTGTAGTAAGTACATGTAAGATTTGTAAAATAATTTGTTTTCTATATTTCAAATTGATTTTACAAAAACCATTTACGGATGGATGTAACGCACAGACATTTTACACAGTCTTAATCAAAAACAGTCATAGTTCCTTAAATTATGAAAAAAATGGCAATGCAAGGACTCTATTCTGTAAGAACTTTGAATGTAAAAGGTGACTTGTTGGAATTATATTTTTACTAAATATTTCAGTACAAAAATTACCTGTAAAATGTTGCACAGGGAATTCTGGGAAAGCTACTGAGTGATGATTCAAATGAGTTAGCTTATTATTACATATTTTTTTTAATTGCTAAATTGACAAACAATGGTCTCTCATTTGGCATTTCAGTGCTAAAAGACAGCATTTGTTGGCCATATGTGCGATCTGAGTCAGTTCAGCTGTGTGTTTGTGTGTATATATACAGTATATGTACTATTTATGTTCTTTTTAATTTTAATTTTATTTTATTGTCTTTATAAGTAGGGCATAAACAGAGTTAAATAGAGAATGTGAGATCTACTGATCACCTCTGATGTCCAAAATTGTAGTAGGCAGATCACTAGGATTTGAGACACATCCAGCGTTAGGCATTGCAGAGCGTGTTCGTAGGATTGAGTCAGAGCTGTGTGGGTGTGTGTGCATGTATCATGCCACGTCTCTTCTCTGCGTGTGTGTGCCCACTGCAGTGGTGCATAGACACAAAACCACAGCAGGAACATAAGTCTTGACTGAAGGTCAAGAAGGTCCTCTGAGATTATTTAAGAAAAGGCAATAAACACACACATAGCCGTAGATAAAGGATGTTGTTTATTTGGAGTGGGGTTTAAATCCACAGGCTTGGCTCAGACACTCCCTGCTTTAATGAGCCCAGGGGAATGAACACAGATCCTACGGAAGTACAGATGACTGCATCAGAACACTGATAAATGCCACATACTGAATTTAAAGACTCTATTATTTTAGTGTTGTGTAAAAAAAAAAATGGCCAGAATTTGTGTCCTTGATATTCTTAGGAGGATTGTGAGATGTTCAATTTGTTACCAAATAGCAAATATGTAGCACATTGCTTGTGCATATTCCAGCTATTATTTTTGACATTATTTCAGTAAATAAATGTTGGATTAGTGCATTTTGTTTTCTATTGTAAAATCTTTTGACAACAACTGTTCAAAAAAGTACAAGTCAGTAAATATTAACAATGACTTGTTACAATGCATCCTTTCTTTGTGCTTGTTCTTCAACACTTTTGGATTTATGTCCAAAAGTGTTGCTCCAATAGTCAGATGAGACCGGGGCTAGTTGTCACACTTTTGCCATGCTGAATTTGTTTAGTTGTGAAAAGACTGTTTCTGTAAAGGCACATACATTATGTGTCTTGATAAGACAACAATAACAATGACAAAAACTATAAACATTTCCATAAAACAGCAAAAATGTAAAAGGCAACTGTCACAGATTCACCAGGCTCCTAGCAGCAACACTTTCCCTCCCTTGTGAATAAAAGTGTGCTTAATTGTTTTGAATATGCGGTAACACTTTACAATAAGGTTCATTAGTTAACATTAGTTACAAAACATTAGTTAACTAATGTTAACAAATGAACCTTATTGTAAAGTGTTACCGAATATGCACTTGTAGTTTTAAACAACTATACTTTTTTATGATATCAAGGAAATAAAAAGCCACTTCTTAAAGAGAGCACATGCTCATGACTTTGTGTCACACTCAGGCCTAATATGTTTTCATTTGAAAATGCATATTTTTCTCTCCGTTTTGGCCTTCCGTACACATCGAGATGGTGTTTTTGTCAACAAAGATGGAGCTTTTTGAAAACGCTCTCCCAAGTGGATACATTTGAAAAAGCTGTTTTCACGTAGCTACCCATATCTATGGTTATAAACCTTATACAGAGCAGCGCCATGACAGGTATGAAATCGAGGCTGTGAGGGATAGGCTTGTTTTCAATGGCATCCGCTGTAATAAGCTGCATAAAGCTCCTAGATTGCCTATAATTTTCCACAGTTTATGTTGTCTGGAGTTTTTTAGTCTACTGAAATTTCTTCCAAATCCAAAAACACATTAAATAATAGTCGGCCTAAAACCCACTGAAGAGATGTATCAATCCCTCGCTTTCATTCCCGTTAAAAATTAAAGAGTGCGCTGCTGTGAATAAGGGCTATACTGGCATTGTTCTGCCTGCTATTTACTTTCACTGTGTTGCTAAAAAATAAATGTTTCTTTGTAGAATCTTCATATTACATTCTTGCAAAGATGACAGAAAAATTACTTGCAATTGCAGTCCTGCAGCAAAACATAAAAATTACGTTTTAGATCATACAATTTTAAGTGCGACCTGGATGCAACAGTAAGCGACATTTTGCTTATAAAATGATCGTGCCAGAAGAATAGTGAGAAATTTATGTCTGCTCTCTTGGTATCATCTTGTATGCTTTTATTACGTTTTACGCATGCGCAGTAAGGTTATTTAAGCATTTTCAGACATTTCAGTGTCTTTTGGAAAATGCTAGTGTGGCCAGGGAGTATTTTGAAACGAAAATACTATTTTCAAAAGCATCCAGATTAATTTAGGTACACTTTTAAAAAGTGCACTTTGTAATCATGTCAAATTAAAAGTTTTACTTTAAAGTACATTTTAAGTCATTGTTTAATGATCTTTTTTGGGGCTTTAAAGTACACTTATTTTAATGTGTTGACAAACACTAAAGCTCATGTAAAGTACTTGATTATAATTTTAAATGTAGTGTTATTCAGTATTACATTTAAAATTAATATTTTAAATGTACTAAATTGCAACTTCATTACAAATATGTAATTACAAATATATTTAAATAAATGACATACAAGTTTCCATAAAAAAATTTGGCAGTACACTTTAACCATATTTCAGAGATTAATTATGAAGTTACACACAAAAAATAAAAAAAGAATCATTCATTCTATATGTTATGAACTGCTTTGAAACTTTTGTTGAAGATCCAAATGCAGCTTTATTGGGACAATCCAGAATCGTAATCCATATAACAGGCAAACAAACAAACAAAAACAGGCTGAGAATCAAAAAAACCAAGACACATGAAACCAGGATAACACTACAGTGTAACAACATACAGGACTTTGCAAAGACTGACAGAAAACACAGGGTTAAGGTGCATTCACACCATATCGTAATTACTGTAACTACGAGATTCTGGCTCGTAAAAAGGGTTCACATCCTCGTAGAGCTCGTAATTACAGCTTGTAAGCTGGGCGTTTTCTGAAAGCTCCCACATGTACCACGTGGCCGCTGTACCACCTGCCACTGTAGATTAATTTAGGCTTGATAGTGGTGCCATAGAAACGCATAATACCCAGTCAAAGGACGTGAACAGCTCCGAATATAACGTCACGTGTTGTCATCTCAAGATTCCGGTAAATATAAGTTGGTGTGAACGCAGCATTATACAGGCAAGGTTATCAAGGATAATGAGACAGCTGAATGTAATGAAGCATAATGAGTCCAGGCAAAGGGTTATGGGAAATGCAGTTCATAAAACAGTAAAGGAGACAGGAGTGCCCTCTGGTGGCTATCAAAGGCACTCCGGCTGGTAGGCGCAACACTATATGAGACAGAAAAGCAATCTGAAATTCAACTAATTGCATTTAACATAAATTTGAACTATAATATACTTTTAATTAACTGCAATTAAGGGTCCAAGAACATAACATTCAGTTTGCACTTATAAAATACTTAAAACAAGAATATACTTATTTCTGTAATAAGTACTTTTTTAAAAAAATGCTACAATGTTCAGGCACAACAATTTCAAATATAACACTGTCATATTAGTTTGCAAATACAGTCCAGAAAATAACTAACTACATATTTATGTATAAATTTATAAAACATATATATAATTAAATTGTAAAATATATTAATTTAATTGCACATCCACATTATTATCCCATAAAACAGATACAAAAATGTTTTGACAAACATGAGACTCACTGACAGCAGATTGATACAAACAAAGCAAGAGACAAAGGAAACGAGAGGGCTATATACACACATGGACTAATGACTAAACAAGACACACCTGAAAGCAATCAAAACTATGAACCAAAGGGACCACATAACAAGAACACATGAGGGGAAAAGGGAATCACAAAACATGAACATTAAACTATAACATGGAACAGTCTTTTCATATTTTGTGGCCCAGCTCTGAAATCAAGTTTTCTGAAAACAGTTTAGTTAAAATAGTCTCTTGAACATTTTTATGTTTCACTTGCATTTCTTTGAAATAGCAGCAGAGCAGCAGATGGTCAGAGAATAGTTTGTAAGAGCTATTTGTCCATTTTTGTTTCAGGGTCATTTGAAATTCAAGTGCGCCTTGAAGGTGTAGTGTATAATAGAAATGTACCTTGATTAGGCTATACCATTTTTTTGCTCGATCTAAAGACTGTAGCACATTCCTGTGATCCATCCATTCTATATGTCTGCCTTTATTTTCATTGGCTTTCTCTTTGGGTAGAGGTTAGTGGTTAAGGACTGTGAAAAATAAACAAGACATCGGTTCATTATCCAACTACTCAGAAATGTGGTCTCAGCGTTATTAGATTGGAGGAGCACTATGTGTTCCCAGCATCTTTTATTCATGAAGTGTCACACCAGGACATTTTGAAGCTCTCTTTAGAAAGCAAGCTGCTCTTATGTTTTTTGACAACAAAAGACGACAGAAAATACATGCATTCATTGTGAAATATTCTAGGCTTCATCCAAAAAAATAAAATCCTCCAAAAAAACATTGATCTTAAAAAAAATTCAGAGTTTATGGCTCTAGCACACCACAAAAATGAGGCACTAAATGTGAGGAGATCTCGGCGCTTTCATAACTCTGTGACCATGATGATCTGTAACAGATGACGCGCAGAACGGTTATTATAGCTTCTCATATTACACATTCATGTGCACCGAGGTTAATTTCAAGGTGAAACTGATATGACATAAAGCTAAAATAATTCCCACACATTCATTTTTATCTTTGTGCTTGTGATTATAATTATAAGGTGAATCATTCCTACAATATATACATTTTCATGTTGCAAAAATATGTCTTGATAAAAATATTTAAACTCAAAAACATATTTTTTTATAAAAAGGAAAATATATTAGTTTTCTATAAGAATACCCATTACCTGCTGTAAAATTACTGTAATGTAGAGCCTCTAGTGGTTAATGCTTTCATAGAACAAGGCAACAGCAATAAAAGACAGTAAAAGACACTCATCAAACAGTTACCTTTCTTATTATTATATTTTGAATATTTTTACACTTACATTATTATTTAGTAAATTTATGTGTAAGGTTTTTGATTAGTATTTATATAATACATGTAATAAAGCAATAAGCCCCAAGAAGCTGTGGTTTACAGTGAATTTATAACAGCTCTGCTCCACGTCGTGCCTAAAACCCTCTTAGCTGATATAAATTCACTGTAAACCACGGCTTACCACGGTCCCTAACCGTGAACAGCAACAGAAGTTACATTATTACGGCATTAGATGGCGGCAAAGATTGTTTTTATGAGCGAGTCACTCAGTCGCAAAGACTTTTATATTGAAACTTGTTGTGAACACGGAACAAGACGCAAATGACAAATGCTTGGACTAGCGCTGTCAGTGTCAGCAGGGCACGGGAAAACCCATTAACTGTTAAAAGGACAAGATCACAGCGGACATTCAAATGGAATTTTTTAATATGAACATAGGACTGACCTGAAGGAAAATGCTAAATCTGAATGCAGACATACACTGGTCACTCGATATCTCTCTCACAATACTCTTCTACGTAATGCAGTAAGCTTCAGTCGTGGCCTAATGGATAGAGAGTCGGACTTGTAACCCAAAGGTCATGGGTTCGAATCTCAGGTCCGGCAGGGATTGTCGGTGAGGGGAGTGAATGTCCAGCGCTCTCCCCACCCTCAATACCACGACTGAGGTGAGACCCTTGAGCAAGGCACCGTACCCCCAACTGCTCCCCGGGCGCTGCAGCAATGGCTGCCCACTGCTCCGGGTGTGTGTTCACGGTGTGTGTGTTCACTGCTGTGTGTGTGCACTTGGATGGGTTAAATGCAGAGCACAAATTCCGAGTATGGGTCACCATACTTGGCCACATGTCACTTCACTTCACTTCAATGAACAAAATCAATAGAGAACAAACATATGTTTACGTTGCTAAGAGTGGTTGCTGAGACAGACTCAGCAACATACACATTCAGAGGCGCAGAGATAATTATGTAATGCGGTCAGCTGTATGTTTTCGGAAATTTTACAACGGCTTCGAACCCGGCTCAACCAATCAGAATCAAGGTCCGGAACTATTTATAAATAATAATAGCCTATACACTCAACTGTTGACCATTTCATTCTATGTTTATGCATTGGTTGGCAATCGTAAATGGTCAACATACTACATCTGTGCAATAGCAGATGTGTGTTTATAGTTATTTTACAATGACTTTTATCTGTAGGTACAGTTTTTTTTAATTTTTTTAAATAAACTTTTAAATGTGCAGTAAGTGATTTCTGAGAAAAGCTGTTGAAAGTAGATTGGACCGAGCACAACAACACACAATGTTAGTTATTTTACAATGACTTTTATCTGTAGGTACAGGTTTTTTTTATTTTTTAAATATACTTTTAAATGTGCAGTAAGTGATTTCTGAGAAAAGCTGTTGAAAGTAGATTGGACCGGCAGTAGGGATCAGCAGTAGGGGGTGTATACACACATGATAGGGGATGAGTGAGAGGGAGATTAGAAGAAAGAATGCAGAAAGAGAGATAGCTGAAAGACATTACAAAAGAGATAAGATCAGAGGAATATGACTGGAAAAAGAAGGGTTATTATCAGGCAAGAGCTTTAGACCCAAGTTAATATTAGAAAAGCTCTCAGTGCTGGAGAGCCCTAAGCCGGAAGGCCTAAAAACGGACGCCGAGGTTACGTTGTTTCTGTTCCATGCATGAGTAAAATTGGTAAGATTTGCTGTTGTTGTAATGTTAGCTATAGTAACAGGACAGTTTTGAGTGTCATTGTTTGTCTGGAGCTGGTGTGATTCTGGCCTAACTACAAACTCTTGCTTGTATATACTCTTTTGTTTATGTAAAATTTTTGTTCTTCCTTGTCATTCGTTCGTCATCTCCACTTTACTTTTTGCGATGCATTATTCTGCTTTGCTTCAGCTATAATAAATGCATCAGCTATGCATTGTGTGTTCGTGCATTTTGGGGGGTGGAGCAATGAAGGGAGCAGTGTTGCCAACTGCTTTCAAGTAGCTAAAACTGGTAGCTAAATGTCACTAGATGACATCATAATGGCAAATTCATTGATCTATATAAATATGAATAGAGATCAGTGGGAAAAATAAGAATCTAGATAAGGTTTGTCCAAGAAGTTGCTAGATTTGTCCCTAAACTTTTGGAAAAAAGTCTCAAAAGGGGCGGGGAAGTCACTAAATCTAGTGACAAAATCCCTAAATTGTCAACACCGGAAAGGGAGTTGTTTGAGTTGATTTTAAAGGGTTAGTTCACCCCAAAATAAAAACTCTGTCATTAATTACTCACCCTCATGTCATTCCACACCCATAAGACTTTTGTTCGTCTTCGGAAGACAAATTAAGATATATATTTTGATGACAGAATGTTGTCAGATTTCAGAATCAGAATCAGAAAGAGCTTTATTGCCAGGTATGTTGTTTACACATACTAGGAATTTGTTTTAGTGTCAGAAGCTCCACAGTGCAACAGAGTGACAGCGACAAGACAAGACACATAATAAAAGGAATAAAATAATAATATACAAATTTACAAGATAGACAAAGTGCAAAAAAAGAAAAAAACAATATATAATATAGACAATTGTATGTGCAGTTATGTGTGCAAATTTTAAGTATAAGTAAGTGTTTTAAGTAAATGATGTGTAATAGTGTAATAGTGTTGTGTGTTCCATGTTTGTCAAGTGTT
>RJVU01057109.1:2514444-2593228 GCA_003731715.1 Anabarilius grahami | reverse complement strand
CCGCGTGATTTCCCCGTTGATTCTGCGTCGCGATCTGATCTGAACAGCTGAAAGCCCGGCAGACTTAACGCGCTGTCCGGAATGGCGTCGTTCAGCCAGGTCTCCGTGAAGCACAGAGCAGCAGAGTTTGAAAAATCCTTATTTGTCCGGGAGAGCAGAAGGAGTTCGTCTGTTTTGTTGGGAAGAGAACGGAGATTTGCCAGATGGATGCTGGGGAGCGCCGTTCTTAATCCGCGCTGTCTGAGTTTCACGAGAGCTCCGGCGCGCTTCCCCCGTCTGCGCGTCTTCCTAAAGCGTCTTAACAGCGCTGCCGCTGCGCCGACTAAAACGTTCAACAAAACGTCTGAATAATCGAAATCCGGTAAAAGATTTTGTGGTGTGTACTGCCGAATGTTCAGCAGTTCATCCCTGGTAAAACTGATGGTGTTTTACCAGGGATGAACTGGTAAAACACCATTGACTGCCTTTGCAACTACCACTTTGACGCTTCAAAAACTTCATAAAGAGATCGGAAAAGTAATCCATATGAATTGAGTGGTTTAGTCCAAATTTTCTGAAGAGAATTGATCGCTTGTTATGATGAACAGATTTAATTTAGGCTTTTACTCGCATATAAACATTGATCAGCGAACATAGGCAGAAGCTCAACCAAACGGGAATGAATCTCATTGGCATGTTTGAGCTTCCGGAAGAGGTTCTTGCACGTGTAGCAGGTTTGGTTGAGCTTGCTGATGGACTAAACCATTTGGACTAAACCACTCAATTTATATGGATTAGTTTTCCGATCTCTTTATGAAGTTTTTGAAGCTTCAGGTTCAAGTGTCAAGCGTTTGGTAGTTGCAAAGGCAGTCTATGGAAGGACATCTGACAGCATTCTGTCATCAAAAATATCTTAATTTGTGTTCCGAAAATGAACGAAGGTCTTACGGGTGAGGAATGACATGAGGGTGAGTAATAAATGACAGAATTTTCATTTTGGAGGGAACTAACCCTTTAAATATCAACAGTGTTTCTCAAATCACATACTGCACCTTTAAGATCTGAAGTACACTACAAGTGCATAATCACTACAATTAAGTCTACTTCTTAATATCAAAATGTCAAAAAAGTTTTACAAATACTTTATTTCAATCCTTTTAGGCTCCATTAACTTATAATTAACATTTAAGTGATTGAGCTTTAAAAGCCTCAGATTTCAAATTCCAAACATAACAGGAATGGCGTAGAGGATGCTTCTTTAACCACACATAATAAAAGTTTTGCATTAAAAAAAAAAAAAAAAAACTCATCAGTATTTGTCTACTTTGGAGGTCGTATCAGTGTTTTCAGTGACTCATCCTCAAGCGCACTGCAGACAGCATGATCTCGGCCATTGTTGATCAGAGGAAACGTTTGTTACAAGCTTTCTTAGAAGAAGGTTAAATAATAAAATTTTTGCAGAAATGTTTCACCCCTGAGAACAGACCATGAAATCATAAAAGGAATCTGTCTCTGAATCTGTCTCATTCATTGCATTGAGAAATACTGGCAGATCAATTGCAGTCTTTGTGTGGCGTCCCAAAGGCCCAAACCCTTCATGATTATTCATACACAGAGCAGAACAAACCAATTGGATCCATGCAAAAGAATGTGTGTGTGAATGAATGAAATATATTCCTTTCATAGGATCTATTTAGCGACTGAATTAATGTGGGATGAGTTAAAATGCAGGTGATGTCCCTGAGGTGTATGGGCTGAGCGAACTATAGGTCAGACTCGCATAGGAAAGGAGAGAGAGAGAGAGAGAGAGAGAGATTGTAGGGAGGAGATCAGGAATGAATAGAAAATATGTTTGCTGTCAAAACACGACTTTCTAATCTAAAATTCTCACCAGAATGCAGGGCAAAATTTAGTGAAATTTTTTTTTTAATTCACACCCATATTTAAATAACTGCATTATACATTACACCTTCTTTCCGTGGTGTTTTTCTTTTTAAGTGCTTTAAGGTTCAATGCAAAGGATTTTAACTTTTGGTTTTATATTGTTATGTATGTTTAAAACAGTGGTTCCCATTCAGTCAGTCACGTTCAACGTTGTGTCTATACTGATGTATTAGGCTCCCAAGTGAGACCCCAATACGTCAGTATTGACGTAACGTCTCCATTCCCTCCTTCAGGGAATAAGGGTTTCATCAGTAACCGAGACGTTCTCAAACTATGATATATAGAAAAAATATAATATTTTATTGTAATTTAATATTTACATATTTAACTTGTCTTTTAAATTTTCCATTTTCATGTTTTATTTACAGTTTTAATATTGTGCGTCTAAATGAGAGTCTAATGCTTAACCTAGTGCATGGAACAATTGACTGATACCCTGGTGTTCAAGCTAATGTTGTCTTTATGCTGTAAAAACAGCACAGAAACTGCTTCTGAAGTGGTAGTTGGTATATAAAAAAATACTTTTAATGCAGCACAGTGGTGCCATCATTTTTAGAGCATACTGTATTTGTTGAAGTATGCTTATAAAAAGAGCATTTGTAGTCACAATATACACTTTTATGTACATATTGCTACAAAATAACACACTACAGTACACAGTTAATTGGCGTTAATCTACAGTACCATTGCTTTATCTGTGCAGTGCTTATTTGTGCAATAAAGAGCTATACATGACTAGCAAACATGGATAAATAAAGACACAGAATGTACAACATGTATGTACTAATGTATAACAGAACTAGTAGTCTATAATGAGAAACGATTAAACAGAAAACTGTATGTGTACATGCAAGATACATCTTCATTATGAAGACATAGTTAATGCTCTCTAACTGCTTTTACATTTATGTTCTGCACACTTCTTTTTAAAATAAATAACATAATAAAGTGTGAAGTAAAAAAGCTAACAATCATTATATAAAGACGCAAATGCTCTTCAAGGGCACACTTTTCCGTTTAGTACTGCTTCAGATAAACCTAAGCAACTATTTTTTGAACAAACACAAATCATTTTGTAATCAGCAAATTGATCTATACATAGGTTTCGAGTTTGTTTTTCCATGATAGTGGGAGTAGGACTGTCCAATGGGTTAAAAAAATAAAAACATAAAAGCAGGGAAAGCCATTTATTTTAATCGTGAAAAAGATTTATTTGACAACTAAATGCACAGTATAAATGTGGCCTGAGGAAAATATGTTATCTATGATTCTCTCCATTCAGTGAATCTCTAATTTGACTGGTTTCTTCTACCATTCTAAAAGCATTTAATATAGTGTTATCTAGCCAAAATTATGATTTCCCCAAATGAAACTGTTTCCTTTAAAACTAGAGAATGTCATCCCAAATTATACTACTTTAAAATTAGATACTAAACAGTGCATTTCAAAGCTGTGCATTTGTGGATTTTTGCGCTAATTTTACCCACAACCACCAATTTCCAGATGTATGAATTTTAAGGTATTGAATTTAGCTAGAATATAACAAAGATATGTTGAATCTAGATGCAGTTTAATAACATGTTACCATATCACAGCTTTTCTTTTCTTCCTTTCTTTTTTTTTTAAGGGGTTAAGGTTGAGCATGAGCCTACTATTCCTAGCTTGAAGATGCTGCAACTACACCATCTGGCAACATTGACAGGCATAATTAATCATGTATTTTGAGAGTATCTTTTAGAACTCTTAAAAACATGATATGGACTAGATATTTGACACTCTACACTAAAAAATTGTTTGATCAATGAAACGTTATTAAATTGACCCTTCGCCAGAAGTTTGATTGACAGGTGATCTAACCAATCATAACGCCGAATCCGCCATTTTGTCCGAAAAAGCAGTCAGGGGAGTTAGCAGATTAACATAGGTTGACTTGAACTTGAAAAATGGTGTGTACTGACGTCTTTCCGCAATTGAAACAACATTTGTTATGATGTTCATTCATGTTTATTTGATGCTATAGTTAGTAGGAAGAGATGATCGGTTCATGAGCCGCTTGAACTGAGGCACTACAGCGATCTTTCACAACACATTAAAGAGTCACAAAATGGAATTTATTGTTTACATTTCTTTAAAAATGACAACATTTGAAATTTGAGACTTTGTTTAGTATCATAAGTAACCTGCTCTGTCTTGTCTGTCGATGTGTTGTCAGTGTCCTCTTTGCTCCACGATGTATTTTTCACCGAGTGAGAACGTGTGGCGAAAGATCAGCATGGCTTGTCGGACGTAGCAACAGTAACTAAAGGGGGCGGGTCTTTGCGAACGGTCAATTAAGGAAAACATTTCCACTCAATTAGTTTAGGACCAGTGTTGGGGAAAGTTACTTTTAAAAGTAATGTGTTACAATATTGTGTTACTCCCTAAAAAAGTAACTAATTGCATTACTTAGTTAATTTTTTGGGAAAGTACTTACTTCTGACAGATTAAATACTTAAAGGTGCAATATGTAAGATTTTTGCAGTAAAATATCCAAAAACTACTAGGCCAGTGTTATATATTTTGTTCACTTAAGTACTTACAATATGCCAAATGTTTCCAACATTTTGTAAATCGTGAGAAAATTGCAATTTTAACCAAGGCTCCGGGACGTGTGAGGAGTCGACTGTCAATTGCGTCATAACCGCGTTACCCTCGGTTTCCGGTTTTATTTTGTAGAAACCATGGAAACACCAAAGATGCTTTAATATATTACACATTTTAATAGACAAGGGAACAACTGTTTTGATATATTTTATAGACAGAAAACTAATTGTTGTTATATAGCTCAACACGTTTAGTCTTATTGTTTAAATTTAATTTTCTTGATTTTTTTTGTGAGTACTATGCTTTACCATGCCTCAGAGGAAAACACTATTTTGTCAAGTAGCTAACATAGCATAATCAGATGCAGCTTTATTTTTAGTAACAGAAATACAGAATTATCTCCATCATACAATACGTTTTAAAATAAATTTGCATGCCATTTATCAACACAAGCCATCCAGCATTTAATATGATATTCTAAAATCGATCTAGCTTACTGCAGTGCGTCTCAAACAAGCGTCTCACAGCAGCCGCCGAGTGAACACACAGAGTAACGTTATAACATCATTTTTGACACTCTCAAATGTATATAATATGATAAACAGAGCTGCGTTACCTCATACTCATGACCGGAAAAGTGGAAGCGGTGCCGGCGACTGTGTCATAATAAAAGTCCCGCTGCTCGTGAGGCATGTGTTGCGCAATCGCTCCAGCGGCCTCGTTCAGCTCCCACAACACTCAGCCCTGCTCTGCTTCATACTACAATAACGTTAATAATTGGATCCATGAACATGATTTCTTCACGAGTCTTATCCCTATTCTTTTGCATGGTCCGTTGAGGTGAAGACCACATGTCCCAAGTTTCCGTGGTCAAACTTGGCGTCATCAAGCTACGCCTTTGTTTTGAATAGGCCTCTAGCGACCTCTAGCGGACAGAAATCCTACACACTGTACCTTTAATATGTCTTTGTGCAATTGAGATGTGTAAATGCATGCTCACATTTAGTCTAGAATTACAATAACCATCATTTTTTAACCATCAATAACCATCAATAAATGGGATAACAAAGTAACTTAAGGTACTTTTTTAAAATGTAACTCTTTTTTTTTTTCAAAAGTAATGCTTTACTTTACTCATTACTTGAAAAAAGTAATCTGATTATGTAACTCACGTTACTTGTGATTCATTACCCCCAACACTGGACCATATTTAATCACTAAGGTTTTGTTGAAAAAACGTAATAGATCCTATTAAGTTCATGTGTTAGATAATAACTAGAAACAACATGATAAAGACAATTAAGCTCCACTCTTCTGCAAATTAAAAACAATAGAAACTCTTCTAAATATACAACATTAACATTGAAAATGACATAAAATTACACTTAATTTCAACATTTACTCTCATTCAACATTTAGTGCATGCTGGGAACTACAGATCCACTGTGCTTTTAGTTAAAAAAAGTTTTTTTTTTTTAAAAAGAGAGAGCGAAGGATTCATAAGGTCACAACACAAAATGAGTTAGTTAAAGTATTAGTTCACTTTACTTTTACTTTACTAGGCGGTCTGGCGGAAGCTAGATGTTTTTCTTCATAACTTGTTAAATATGGATAGTTTTTTTACACAAACACATCACTTTGCTTTAGAAGGCCTTTATTAACCCACCCAGAGCCGTGTGGAGTACGTTTATGATGGATGGATGTGGATGGAGACACTTTATTCAGCTCATACTCGTTTGGTGTTCAAAACGAATGTTCAAAACAAAGCACTACACACTATAACACATCGTTAACACTAGACAAGGTATTAAAGAAAACTCAGGGCCTGAATGCACAAGGAGGCTAATCAACAAATATAGAGTGTGGTAATCATACATAATCAGTAACCAAAGAAACAAACAAGGATCAGGAACACAGGCAGACAGGAACAGAACAAAACCAAAACACAAAGAAACTAACATACTTGTGACAACCAGCTTATAACAATCTTATCAGTATAAATCAGCCCACTGTGTTCTGAAGCTGAAGCTCTGGAATATGGAACAACAGTATAAGGAAGCCACTGATCACGGTTCAAACTAAAATGAATATATAAGCTTTGGATCTACAATATATATATATATATATAAGCCCTTGCATAAATGGGAGTAGGTGGGCTTTGCTTTAATCGATGATGGCACATTTCGGAAAAAATAACATTAAATCCTTTGAAATGTCAGATCTCGATTTTACAGTGTTTGCACCAGGCTAGAATCTATCCCATATTTTTTCTCTATCTGCCACCTGGGACCTGCAAGGATTTCTATTTTATTAGTATTATTTTTTATTTTATGTGACATTGTTATAGTTGGCAATAGAAGTATTCACACAGAAACATTTTAATTTATTTGATATTATTTTACAGTTGTGTAATGCTGCTGACAAGTTATTATTTTAATTACCTCTGCCTCAACTTTGAAAATGTATCAGTTGTCTATCAGATTAAAATAAATTAAAATTACACTATGCCATATGCATTATAACTAAGCTTTCAACAACTAAACATGCTGAAAGGCTTACCGTCAGCAAGACGAACATATTTACATGATTGCATGGGTACTTAATGAATAAACCTCCAAGTCTTGTCAAAATCACTGTCATTATGTTGAACATACACTTAATTTGATGTTTAGTAGTCACCTATTAAAATGAAATGAGCTACTTTGCACAATGAACATGTTACAAGATGTTCCAGGGTAAATGTTAGGTGGACTGAAACACTGTTGCTGTTTCACACTCACTCAAGTTCACCCAAGTTTATTGATGCCATGAGCGTGAGTCACCATTGCAGTACATTTTGCAGATGACCTTAATTAGAGGACTGTTTCATAGCCATTAAAATATAACACTGTCATATACCACCAACACTTTCTTTAATTTGTTGCATTGTTCTAAGCATTTTTAGGTTGTTTTAGTATGCTGTTGATAGGCTGTGCTGGGTGGTTGCTTATCACTTCCTCATGTGTCCCATATCTGTCAATGTAAATCTATGGGATTTTTGCTTGTTTTTACCTCTTCTAAACAAGTCACATTATTTGAGGCATTATTCATGCCTGCAGGCAGCACATGGGTTTGGAGAATGAGCTGTAGTTTAATAAGTACATGCTGAAGTCATTCCAGTATTTCTGTGCCCAACCCTGAACACTTGTTATTTACTGCTCTTCCACTATCAGCCCATCGATACAGTCATTTGATTTGGTTGTCAAACTGTGTAGTTCTTACTTTCTTGTTTTCTTTGTATTTGGACTGTCGGCAGTGACTCATTTACCGTACAGTTATCAGCAGATAGTAGACGACACACAAAAGCCTTCTGACGCACACATTCAGATAGAAGACCCTTTATCCAGAGACCTGAGCGATGATCACCAGTAGCCACAATAAATCTCCTCTTTTACAGGAAAATTAATTCACTGATAAAATAGTTGCAAGGCTGTTTTAATGAACAATGGGCCTGTTTCAAATCCCTACTGGCCATCTGTCACGAAACGGATGATCATATGCTTCTGAGGATGTGCTTGGTGCTTAGATTTTCATGTCGTGCAGCAGCTGGAAGACCTTGGAGTGTGATCATGTTTTTTTCTACCTTTTAAAGTGCTATCTCAAAGAATAAAGCAAGAGTTAATGAATTAGTGCAAGACAAAAATTCATAAGCGTAATTAGGTATTGTCTGAGTCTTTTGAAAGGTTTGCTCTCTGGATGTGGGTAACATCCAGAAAAGCTAGAAAATAACACTTATTTCAAAATGCCATACTTAGTCGATAGCTTCTATTAGACACATACATGCAGTTTGGTTTTCATCCTGAATACATCCCTATTCTTTGTCATCTATGGGTCATTGACAAATAAAGTTTCAAAAAGGTGTTTTTAAAAAATATTTTCAAAACTGATGTAATGCATATTATTGAGTTATGATGAACAATGTGTTTAAAAAAAGTTTCAGTTGTCAAATAACATTTATTTAAAGTGTTTAAATTCATTTTTTCACAGTTTTTATGTCAGGCGGTACAACCAAATAGTTGTATATACTGTAGTTGTACCACCTGACATGGAAAGTGTCTACCCATACTTGAAATTAGCAGTTTTTACTGATTTATTACCTTGTCAATTTATAATAAAAGAGCCATATTTGCAGTTGTGCCACTCTGACATTTGAGAATATACAAATTGCTGGACAAAAGTTTTTTTAAAACTACTGATATTTATAAAATTTGTTTATATGAAAGGTTTCAAACCTAAAATGATGCCATAGTATTTACACATTAAACTGATCAAGTGACAGCAAACAGTTTTACATTATTTAAAAAAAAAAAAAAATTCACATAAATGCTTTTATTGAACTTTCATTAACACTTTACAATAAAGTTCATTAGTTAACATTAATTAACTACATTAAGGGTTAGTTCACACAAAAATGAAATTTCTGTCATTAATTACTCACCCTCGTGTCATTCCAAACCTGTAAGACCTTTGTTCATTTTCAGAACACAAATTAAGATACTTTTTGATGAAATCTGTGAGTTTTTATCCCCCATAGAAAGCAACATAATTACCACATTCAGCGTCCAGAAAAGTAGACAATGTTAAAATAGTCAGCGTGACTACAGTGATTCAACCTTAATGTTATGAAGTGACAATAATACTTTTTGTGCACAAAAATTAAACAAAAATAATTCTTTTGACAGTGCAGGCTTCTGTGTTCTACGTCAGGATGCTGACTCAGTATTGGCCTCAGAAACTGGCCAATAATGAGTCGGCATTCTGATGTAGTAGCCTGCAATGCCTATAGAACGTAAACAGCATAGGAAACTGACAGGGGATAGATGAAATTGTTGAATAAAGTCATTTTATTGGGGTTGTGGGGGTTGTGTTTAATGACAGAAATTTCATTGTTGGGTGAATTAACACTTTAGTTAACATGAACTAATAATGAACTGCAAAAATATAGGCAGCACAACTATTTTCAACAGTTCAATAATAAGAAATGTTTCTCTGTCATGTTTAGTCCAGATAATGATGATGATGATGAACGAGTTCAAAATGGTCAGCTGAATCCTCAAAGTTCTTTTTGTTGTGGTGCTGGCTCTGGCTTCATAGTGGGCATCAGTCCAGGCACGATCTCTGTGGCTGGAATCAGTTGTGTCTCGGTCTGTGGTGGGCTCTTCCATAACTGCAGTGGGCATGGGCGTGGACACAGGGTGTTCTGGTTCTGGGGTGGTGACTGATGTTGTGTGGAGCTTGTCATCAAGTCCAATCGATAACCCCTCCATCAGTGAGATGTCATTGCATAGGATGCAGAGGCTGACATTCATAAACTTCTCAGCTTAAACCACCAGGTTCCTTCCTTCTTGAAAAAAAAAAATCATGGCCACGTTGGGCCTGGGAAAATTCCCTGTGGAAGCCATGTTTATGGAGGCAATCTCCATTTTCTTTCACTTTAGGTTCGGGTATTCTGTCATGTTTAGTCCAGAGGATGATGATGAAAGAGTTTAAACAGATTGAAATTAAAAGTTGATTATAAGGCGTTGCTTTATGTCTTTAGAAGACAGACAACAGTCATTATCGTGGAATAACTGACCTCAGAATTATGTAACTGACCAATCAGAATAAAGCATTTCAGAGAGCCATGTAAATTAGGCTCTTCAAGGAACCATCAATGCCAATAAAGAACCTTTATTTTAAAAGTGAACTCTTCCTATAGATTGAACATTATTTGTTTCATTTTGTGCAGGTTTACGATGCCCTACCCACCATCACAGTGACTCCAAGAAAAGACAACATTCCCATTCAATTCCTCAAGATGAACTCTTCAGAGACAACCACTCATCCCTTCTGGACCATCCATTTTAATTCTAGTCCTGTTTCGTACCTCCTCAACGCTACCGAGACCCCATCCCATGCCAAGCCGAAAGCATGCGAGCAGCTTAACATCGCCACTGAGGTGTTCCTCATCCTTGGCATCGTCAGTCTACTGGAAAACATCCTGGTTATTTGTGCCATAGTGAAAAACAAAAACCTACACTCGCCCATGTATTTCTTCGTCTGCAGCCTGGCCGTGGCCGACATGCTGGTGAGCGTCTCCAACGCCTGGGAGACCATAGTCATCTACTTGCTCACTAACCGGCAGTTGGTGGTGGAGGACCATTTCATCCGACAGATGGACAATGTTTTTGACTCTATGATCTGCATCTCTGTGGTAGCATCAATGTGTAGCCTTCTAGCTATTGCCGTTGATCGCTACGTCACGATTTTCTATGCTTTACGATACCACAATATCATGACGGTTCGCCGGGCTGCGCTTATCATCGGGGGGATTTGGACCTTCTGCACCGGCTGTGGAATCGTCTTCATAATCTATTCTGACAACACGTCCGTCATCGTGTGCTTGGTCTCCATGTTCTTCATCATGCTAGCACTCATGGCCTCCCTCTATAGCCACATGTTCATGCTGGCGCGTTCTCATGTCAAACGCATTGCCGCCCTGCCCGGCTACAACTCCATCCACCAGAGAGCCAGCATGAAGGCGGCCGTCACACTGACCATCCTTCTCGGGATCTTCATCGTCTGCTGGGCTCCATTCTTTCTCCACCTCATTCTTATGATCTCCTGCCCCAGAAACCTATACTGCATGTGCTTCATGTCTCACTTCAACATGTACCTCATCCTCATCATGTGCAACTCCGTTATCGACCCACTCATTTATGCTTTCAGGAGTCAGGAAATGCGAAAAACGCTTAAGGAAATCATCTGCTGCTATAGCCTGAGGAACATCTTTGGAATGTCAAGGTAGCGTCAAACCAAAAAAATGATTGAATGATGGATTGTCTTTTCAAAATATTTCAATTTATAAAGTCTGAGAGCAGAATGCCACACCCCTCTATTGAACTAGATGGAAAATATGATTTTTGTGATGATGTATACCATCTACTCACTCCTCATCCTCTATCATGCAAACTCTCAAGAAATTGAAACTTGAAAGAAGCAGGACAATTAATTAACTCTTCAGGGCACAAAGATGCAAAATAGAATGTCTAATGAGGTAATTGTTTATATTAGAAATATATGTAGATGTTGTAATATTGTTGGAGAATTAAGGAGGCCTTAGTACTATGGAACAATATAATCCTCGATGAACAATGTGATTGAATACAGTCTCCAGGGACACAGAGGAGCTGTTGATCAAAGCCTATGGGAAAAACAAGTGCAATCATTTGTCAAATTAACCATGCAAACAAAGCCTGTCATAGACATTAATGTTGTATAGGTAAAATTGCAATGTAACATAGCATGCAGTTCATATTGTTGCATGTGCTCTGTGGTTGGCAGTGAAAGTGAGAAAGAACGAGCCACTCTATTGATTCCCAAAGTGAAATTAAATGATAAAAAACAGCAGCAGACTACAATTTTTAAAAAAGCATGGTGCAATTTATACACACATTACAAGACAGAACATAAAGTACAATATGCACTGAAATAAAAGAATGGAACCAGACGGACTGTGACAAAAATGGGTTCACTGTCATGCTGTTCGTAAAATGTCTACTTAGTCTTGAAACCTTAAGAGGATGACAGAATTTCAGGTATCATGTCGCTATAAATTTTTTAAGAGTCTTTAAAGGCATCAGGAGTTTTGTAATAGTTGAAAATGAATAGAAATGCTTCTTCACATATGCCTGTATCATAATGTGTATATCTATAGCGGCAAAAACAAAATCAAAAAATATATTATGACTTTTACTGTATATTAACTCATACAATAAAACAACAGAGAAAATAAGTTTTACCTAATTATACTGTGCAACTACTAAAATAAAAATCTTAAATATTTATTGTCCTCACAATTACAAGCATTCGTGAATATGTTGGCAATTTATATATTATTGTAGTAAGCACGAACATGTACTTGAATTTGGGGGTCTGCAGTTATTCTCGTTTGAAGTATTTAGTACTGACCCTTTAAATGTAATGACATTAAATTCTATGGCTTTTTTATTTCTTGTTTTTGCTATACAATTTCAGGGTGAGAATCAATGTTCCTGTTGTTTGTCATTATGCTGCTTACTGTCTATAGTCACTGAATAAGTAAATCTGTTTGAAATTATTGGGGGGGGGGTTGAATTTTTAATAATAAATTCCTAAATCGATTATGAAACATGAAACAACTAACAAAGCAGCAAAAATGTTCAATGTAATATACAAAAATATGAAAACACAACACAATTCATCCTAATAAAATGTGACAACCTCATTTGTTACTCATCAGAAATATAAAAATTTCAGTTTGGATTGAATTACAATAATAAAAATTATTTAAAAGGGTTTTGAACTCAATTTTATAGAGCTAAGCAGTGTAACAGGTCTTTTGATCAAAAACTTACTAAGCTATAATCCTTATGACAACTATCCATGTTTGCTTATCCAGTGGCTTACATTAGAAGTATGTCATCTAAATGTAAATCTGTTCATGCTATGTAAATTCTATGAAATGTTTACGTTATGTATAATTTACAGTAGGATTCTGGTGGTAGGCTAGCAGATTCTTGTCTTGTATTGACTTCTGATTGGGTCAGAATTTAAAAGTGTAAGTAGGTAATTGCTCAGACTGTGTAAATATGTTCAGTTAGGTTGTTTGTCAGCTTGATTTTTGCCATTTTATTACTCCCTTCTCTTCACTTTGGTTCATTTCAGTTCTAAATCACCAAGTATAATGTCAACCCTCCTTACATGGGCTCATGATGGTAATAATAGAATGTGCCTTCAATGTGTTTTGTGCAGTCAACCCCGGACCCGGAGGTTGTCTGATCTGTCCTCTCGGTCTCTCTGTGGTACATTAACTGCTCAAGTGCTCAGGTTTGCTGGCTCTCCATGAAGAATCAATGACAATGTATCTCTAAACCCCTCACTGTTTCAACAGAAAACAACTTGAATCCCACTCCTCACAAAATAATCTGCTCTGGAGTGGTTTCACATACACAGACAATTATTAGACAAGTATCATTAAAATTCGAAACATCCAAAGTGCCAATCACTAAAGAAATATTTAAAAACAAACAAACAACAACAACAACAACAACAACAAAAAAACATGTTTTTCATTCTTGTATTGTGTGAAACAATGATACAGCTGGTAAGTAATTTAGATTTAAGTGAACAGCAGTAATGCTCCTCACTGTGATAAATGCTCTGTGCATCTGTGTTATGCTGTGTAATCTCTTACTTTTTTATGTATTTGGTTGCATGTATAATTAAAATATAAGAATAAAGTTCATTCTTGTGTCCATTTTTCATTGTTACATTTTTTGCATCAATTTACAAAATTAAAAAAATAATAATAACATGCATAACACAGTATGTGTATAAAGTAATCCTGTGTTTGGCATGGTAATAGGTATAACAATGTTGATATGTTTGATCTTGGTGGAATGGATCTGCTACGCTGTTTCTGCTGTTGGTTAATAATGTTTTAATATACAATGTTTTATATTGATATGTCCTCTTGCCAGCATGTTGGCATGTATTATGTCACTTTGGCTTTGTTAAAGGGTTCACCCAAAAATGAAAATTCTGTCATTAATTACTCACCCTCATGTCGTTCCAAACCCGTAAGACCTTCATTTATCTTCGGAACACAAATTAAGATATTTTTGATAAAATCCGATGGCTCAGTGAGGCCTCCATTGACAGCAAGATAATTGAATGAATGAATGAATGAATGAGGCATTTATATAGCGCTTTCTATGTACAACTGTACACCCAAAGCGCTTTACAATCATATCAGGGGTCTCTCCTCATCCACCACCAGTGTGCAGCATCCACTTAACACTTTCAAATGCCCAGTGAATCAGTGGTTCGGAGCATGTATCAAACTGCCAAAGTCACGTGAACCATTGAAATGTCTAAACGTTTCGAAACACTTATCATGTAACAAAGCCTTGTTTACTGAAATCACTTGACTTTGGCAGTTTGATACATTCTCCCAACCACTGATTCCAAACAAAAGATTTGTAAATCTTCGCAGCTTCATGAAGCAGTGTTTTGAAATCGCCCATCACTAGATATTGTTGAATAAAGTCGTTATTTAGTTTTTTTTGCCGTACAAAAAGTATTCTTGTCGGTTCATAACATTAAGGTTGAACCACTATAGTCACACGGACTGTTTTAAATATGTCTTTAGTAGCTTTCTGGGCATCTGAAAGTGGTAATTATCTTGTTGTCAATGGAGGCCTCACTGAGCCATCGGGTTTGATCAAAAATATCTTAATTTGTGTTCTGAAGATGAACGAAGGTCTTACGGGTGTGAAACAACATGAGGGTGAGTAATTAATGACAGAAATTTCATTTTTGAGTGAACTAAACCTTTAAGACAGAAATCCTCAAATATATATGTATATATATATATATTTTTTTTTTAAGACGCACTGGCCACATTATCATTTTGTAAATTATGAGCTGGATCTGTTTGTTCAGACATTAATATCCTATATCTACTTCTGTTGCCATAAAAATTACTTTAAGGTACATTATTAAGTGATTATTTATTTATTTGAATATACCACACATAAAATATATCCTATACCTGACAGGTATCACTGAAATGACTGGACAGACTACAAGAGATACACCAAAATAACCATTCGTAAATATATATCTTTTTTACTTAACATTAAATCATTTTGCCGGATTTTCTATATATATATATATATACAAACTTCTATATATAATGAAGTTTGTTCATTTCAAATGAGTGTTCTTATCCATGAAGCATGAAAACCATGAAAGGAGTGAGTAAAAACATTAGTCAGTCTTTTTAAATCAAGCACTTTTGTGATATACAAGCAACTGTGAATGCTTTTTTTTGTTTTTAAATAGACATCTTTGGTTTAAATCTTAATGGGGTTAGCGCTTGACCAATCATATGTTCAGAGCATGAATATGATTTTGCTAGAACATATTCACATCATTATGATATGATAGACATGTATTATTAACTCTGTTCATTACTTGTGAACAACACTAGGGCTTTACATTGTACAGAAAAGTTGCTCTTGGTTATTCCATTAGGGGGTTCAGACTCTTGCTGGAATACAAAAGCCATTAAATGAATTGAATAATCCTTTTTCCATTTTGGAGTTGACATGATAATAAAAAGAAAGAGCCTTTCATGATAAAAGAGGCAGTGTAAAAACTGAGCCAGAGGAATTTGACAATCACGCTGCAAAAAAACTCATCAGTGCAGTCAAGTTTTTTTTTGTTTGTTTGTTTGTTTTTTCATTTGATGTTCAAGGTATTGGTGCATTCCAGTTCCTTTTTATTTTCTTTTTCGAATTGTTTTTCCACTTCAATTCAACTTTCAAGAATTCAACGGTCTGGTAAGCTTGATGAACTTGCAGCTGCTTCTCTTAATAGAGCAGAATCTCATTTAAACCTCTAATAAAATAGTTTATTGCAGTCAATATGTCTGTCTTTTTGGGGTCCCTACTGAGCATTACAATCAAATCATGTCCTCACGCAACATCTTTTAGACCCCTTAATAAAAAGGTGATTATATTTCCTAGAAATGCTGCTTTCCTCTGTACATGGGCTTCAGATGAACGCTCTCCTGAGAAGACATCATGTGAATAATATCAACGTAATAAAAAGAGTAAACATCGCCCTTTCATTTGCAGTAGCAGTAGATGTCTCAGTGTGTGTTCTTTCCATGTGGTCTCTTCCTTTGATGATTCTTACTGCAGATGAGCCATCATCATTTCTGCACGTCGTTCGTGCTTCAGGGCATGACGTCCACAAAGCACTATTTGAAGTTCTGCAATGACCTTCAAAATGAAGTGATAACAGCCTGAAGCATGTGACCGTTTATCACACGTTGCCTCAAGTAATAAAAGGATCATTTGTGTGGGAAGAATCCAACCTAGATCTAATATGAACCGCAAATGTTTGTTAATGTAACGTGTTCATATTTGCGAGGTACGAGGTACCTGCATTAATAATATATACATACTGTTAAAACAAAATTGTTTCTTTTAGCTTTTTCTATGGGGAGAGCTATTTACTTTCAGACTGAACAAAACAGGTTCAAACCGGAAACCACGATTTCCAATTAGACCATCATAAAAATGCACTTCAAATGACACAGTCAGTAAGCTCCAAAAAAGACAATCCATCATAAAAGTGTTCATTATGACTCATATTCTATATTCCATGTAGAGTGAAGCCATATGATTGCTTTGTGTAAGGAACACAACAGAATTCATGTTATTTACAGAAAATCTTCCCACGCCATTTAATTATACACTTTTCAATAGAAACATAAAATGTGGGAGACCAAAATGTTTCAGGACAATGCAGTTCATTTTCTCACTTTAAATTTTGTGCAATTGCAATATTCCATGTCCTCCCTTTTGTTGTACTCTAATGTTGGTTATTAAAGCAGAATACATTTTATTTTGGACTTCATTAGCTCCCAAAGAGCATGTGTTGTGCATGAACGGAAGACAAACTATTAAAAGTTTTGTGAAATATACCAGCCTATTGTGGAATAAATAAATAAGTGCTAGAAACATGTTCAGTGCATACTTTTTAACATGTTTAGTGCAAAACGGATAAGTTGGTTCACACTATGTCTCTATCTACAGTAGACCATGAGCTCAGCCACTAAGTGATTCTGATAACAGCCCTGTCAGTAGTCTGTAACACACTACTTCATGCTACATGAAAGAATGCATTGATTTATAATGAGGATGTTTTTATAAGGACATAGAAGTAAAATCCATAGTACACTCAAAAAAATAACTCTTTGAACGAACATAAAAAAAATCATGGAAAGGATTTCCACATGATTAAGTTGCTTTATTTCAGCATTATGCAATTCTGTTATTCCAATTTAAAGTACTTACGTTGGGTCAACTTAATTTATTAAGGTTGATTCAACTTATTTACTATGGTTGGGCACAGCTTAATTTAATAATGTCAGCCCAACTATTTTGCAATGTTTTGGACCAACTCATTTACTTAAGTTGATCCAATCTATGCAATTTAAGTTAGCCTAACAAAAGTGCTTAATGCTGAAAGAAAGCCATTTAATCACGCGGAAATCCTTTCCATGATTTAATTACATTAATTCAAAGAATAGCTTTTGAGTGTTAATAAATTAAAACCTTTTTACCATAAGTGTGAACTGAATGTAATGTTTTTGACACTTAATTGAATGTTAATTGCAATTAAATGAATATGTATAATAGTTTAAATTTATATGAAATGCAATTAGCTGAACTTTAGAGTAGTTTGACCCACTTAAGTAGGAATTAATTACATCTTTATGTCATTCATAATTCTATTGTATTTGAAATATGGTTAAAGTGCACAGCCAAATGTACTGACAAGCATTTATGGTAAACTAAAATATACTTTAATGTAATTTCTATTGAAACTTGCATGTCATGTTTTTAAATAAATTTGTTATTACACATTTGTAAAGATGTGTCCTTCGGATGAGACATTAAACCGAGGTCCTGACTCTCTGTGGTCATTAAAAATCCCATGGCACTTCTCGTAAAGAGTAGGGGTGTAACCCCGGTGTCCTGGCCAATTTCCCTCCATAGGCCCTTACCAATCATGGCCTCCTAATAATCCCCATCCATTGAATTGGCTCTTTCACTCTCTCTCCTCTTCACCTACAGCTGGTGTGTGGTGAGCGCACTGGCGCCGTTGTACTGGGGCTGCCGTCGCATCATCCAAGTGGATGCTGCACACTGGTGGTGGATGAGGAGAGACCCCTGATATGATTGTAAAGCGCTTTTTTACAGTAGTACATAGGAAAGCGCTATATAAATGCCTCATTCATTCATTCATTCATTCATGAGGTTGCAATTTAGTACATTAAAACATATTAACTTTAAGTAATATCAAACAACACACCACACTGGTATGCATGGCAAAAGATTTTTTAAACATGATTTAAAAAAGGAAAGTATTATTATAAAGAGCACTTAAGTCTGTTAAGAAACATGAAACTTTACTCTCTTTAAGTGTCTTTTTATTTTATTAATATTATATTATTATATTTTTAAGATATAAAGTACTATTGCACATTCAGTACAATTAAGCACACTTCTTTTTCACAAGGGTTTGCAAAGGTGATGTTTCAATACGCCACCAAAGGAAACTTTTCAGAAATATAACTTGCTCTGCTTGATTTCAAAGCAATGTGGCTCTTTCCACACTTTTAAACAAATGTTACATATTGCTATTTATTAAACGCTACACCAGAGCTTTCTCTAATGCGTAAGTGCATTTAGATTTCTCACAAAAAAGAAACCAAGACCATTTTATTGTACTTTTAACCATCAAGCATCCTTTGTACAACAGCCCTTAATTGGTCCTTCATGGACAAATTTGGGCACAAAGGTCTCAGGTGTGATCCCCAATTAAAAAAAAAAAAAAAATCATATAAATTTATTTTGTGTGTGTGTGTGTGTGATTTTTGGGGTATTTTGGATTTACCTCTAAAAGAACCATATTTTTTTAATGTAAAATATGCTTATTTCTGTTATATTTAATATTTCTTTTACTTCAGTAAAAAATAAATAAATAAATAAAATCATTCCAGTAAGTTCAGACAGCCAAAACCTAAAAAATTGGTGACTTGGTGAATCTGGTGTCATACGATGGTATAAAAATAGCAAAATAGCAAAAATATCAATAGCCACTACATGGCTATAGTACTAAATGGCTGCATATAGGCTGAAATCTATAAACCATTGTTGTTGTTGTTGTTGTGTTTAAATGGTCTGTTATAGGCTCATTCAATGGCTTTCAATGCTTTTGTGGATGTGTGTGTGTGTGTGTGTGTGTGTGTGTGAGAGAGAGAGTGTGAGTGTTTGACACATTGAGAATGTATGTATAGGCACACCTTATCATTTATGTGTATGTATCATCTGCATTGTGTTGGATTTAATTGCTCTGAATTATATCTTTTCCTTTTCATTTCCTATTGGTGCCCATTTTTGTCCATGAAGGACCAATTAAGGAGGGTTTTTTTTTTTCAACCACTTAACATTGTTGAATCAAGTCCAATTTGTGTGTGTGTGTGTGTGTTCAGATGGCAAACTTAGGAAAAATAGCCATGTCTTGTACCGCTCCAGGGTGCGTTTCTCAAAAGCATCGTTAGTCAACTATGGTTGTAAGTCCCATTAAACTGTATTGATAATGACGGAACTTGCGACCATAGTTCGCTTTAGGAAACGCACCCCAGATTAAGAAAAAAAAAAGATTTTGTCCAAATTTGTCTCAAAGGACCCTTTAGGGTTAAAGTGCTTTTTTTCTCTCTTTTTTTGACCATTTTGGATCATGCAGGAACTAGCCAAAATCTCTTTTTTGTCTTCTACAGTAAAAAAGACAAGAGAATCTATTCATTTCACACACCAATCTCCTACATAGCTTTGAAAGAAAATAAGTGTTTTTGCACACTGAAAGCTTCAAGACATGGTGGGCTGAATCCGTTAAGAGAAAAAAAATGCTGTTCTAGAACTCTAGGGTTTAATAAAGGGAAAGGAAAAACAAGGTCTAAATGGAAAGCCAGTTATTGTCAAAGGCTCGCTGTGTAACAAATGGACCTCTGTATGAGATTATAAAATAGTGACATATTTAGAATGGCTGATTTTTAAAAGTCTGCAGCCAGTATGAGAGAGACAGTGTGCAGAGCCGTGCAAGGTCTTGGTTGCCCATGGCGACATTTATCACTGCTTCAAAGAGTCGACAGTGGAGTTACGTGCGTCCTGATGTTTGGGGGGTTGTGGCACTGCAGAGCAGCATTAATGTTGAGTTTTCATGAGGTTCCTGAGCACTAGTTCATTAATGTGTGCTAAACAGAAGAGGCAACAGATCTTAACTACATAAAAGAAACAGACCTTTACTACACAAAAGCACCGCAGGAAACCTCCACTGCACTGCTGCAGTGGCAATATGAAAAATAAATCACAACTAATCTTATGGTTGCTACAGATTCTAAAAACTTTCACTGATTAGACTGTAATACATACATATGAATATGTTTTTATTCTCAACTCAAAGATTACCTCATCTTACCTCATCATCATTACCTCATATTTAAATGGAGAAAAGCTTTAAATTAATATATAAGAGTGGAACAGTGCTGGGGCAATTGTAACACTTGAACCGACTTTCTCAAATAAGTGCACTGCTTAAAGGAATAATATTACTGATTTAATATGTGATCATATTACAGAATGGGTTACTCATTGACACAGCTGTCAGGAGTAATACGCTTTTTTTTTTAAATCTAAATTTTAGTTACGATACTTAATTCTATATGTATGTGTATATACGGGGGGTGGGGGGCGGGTTGGCTTGTGGCCCCGCCCCTTTAATCTGTAATAGTAAAGTGCCTTTTCGGTCATATTGCAGTGCAACTATATACAGCCAATCCTACTACACCTAGTCCTNCTACACCTATTCCTTCATAACTAGGTGTATAGTTGCATATATATATATATATATATATATTATAATCATCATATAAACGAGTACACCCCCTCTGAACAAATAAAAAAAGATGTATTTTCTTTATGATCACTAGAACAATTCATGGAAAGATGGCAAAACTAAAATGTATTAAACATATACATAATATAAAATGAGAAATATATGTCATTAATAGCCATAAAATAAGTAAATTAGCTAATTTTGTTAAAATTACGGATTGCAGAAATGAGTACACCCTAGATTTAATTCAACAAATGTATAATATTCTATACTTAGTATGCCCTCCATAATTTTGAATATACTGCTCTGAACCTTCTTGGCACGGAGTGTACAAGTTCATGACAAATTGTCACATCTGTCCTGTTTAACTCCTGGATGATGAGCTCCTTTAAATGCCCTGATCTTTAATGGGGAGCGTTGCTCAACTCGTCTCCACAGAATCCCCCACAGGTGCTCAAGAGTGTTGATTGAGTGCAATACATGTCCACAGAAGGTTTTTCAGCTTGGGAGAATGCATATTCTCATTGTCATGTTGAAGAAAATGCCCAACAATGCAGGGAATAAGGAAAGGGTAACATCTTCTGTTTCAATTTGTGTATTAAATAACACAGTGGTGTGGGAATTCATGACAGCATTGATAAAGCACAACTCCCTCACACCTTCAGCACTCATACATCCCTATATAAGAGCTTTACTTCCACTGAACTTTACTGTGGGAACCAGGCACTTCTCACTGTACTCCTCCTCTAGCAACACCATAACATTTTGGATGCTGTTAGATCCAAAATGATTGATTTGTTCTCATGAGACCAGAGTATTGATTCCCAGAATCTATATTTTGTAAATATGGGCTTTGGAAATGGCTAACTGACTTTATTGTGCTTTGGCTACAGTAGGTAGTTCCAGTGAGAACAACAACCATGCATGTCATTTATGCAGGCTGCATCTTACTAAACAGATAAACAGTCACTCTTTTCATAGCTTTTGCTGGCCCTGAGACACTCGCTTGGTATTTCTCCTGCTCTTTGTCTAGCAAAAAAAATCCCTCATCACTAAATGAAAGCTATTGTTTTTGAATTTCTGTTACTTTTGCTATATTTTCACGCTTAAAACAATGATTTGGTAATCCTCTTGTAACGCTGTCCTCTTTTGTGCTAAGAAATAAGTCTCCTGACAGTTCTCTCCCAAGTGGTTCCATTGTTGTCAGCATTAAGTCTGAGAATGATTCAGCGGGCTATATAACACTTTTAATTGTCAAGAAATGACTCTTTAAATGTTTTGGTTCAACATACTTACCTGTTGATCAAACATTGCCTTAAACTTACACCAGAATTTTTTTTATTCGTTTTAATTACTAACTTTTAGGAGGGTGTATTCATTTTTGCTACACAACATTTTATCACCTTGATAAGAAAATCTTATTTCCCTGAATAATTTTGTCATGCTTCTTTGGTAATTGATTAAGCAGATTTGCTGGAACATTATATCTCTAAAGAACCCTAACATGTCTTCTAAGTAATTGAGTAATTCCTGACTTTTAGAAGTTTCAGAGGGGGTGTACTCATTTATGCTGTGCACTGTATACACACATATATATGCACATTGAAAAAACTGGTGTATAGGATTGACATAGAAATGATTTTCTCAGATTTCTAGTAAATTTCAGGGAAAAAATACAAAGAAAAGGCAAGTAGCACATTGAATTAACTCAAATAATCTTTATTTATAACTTTAAAAATTAATTTTTTTACAGTGCGGATGTACTTAAAACTTTAAACAGCAGACAAAATTATTTTTAGGTATGGAAATCATGTTATAATGATTGATTGTAATCAGAAGTGGATGGTACTAATTTGACGTTCCTCAATGCACATGTGTTGTGTATGCAGATTGTTTTTCACTCTGGGCCTGTGATGGCATTATCCACCCTCATGCACATCTTGTGTTAATTAGCACCTGGCTGCCTTTTATGTGCTGACGACAGCAGCAATTATAAAGAATTATGACTAAATGACTAAACTCACATGAAAAGCACAAGCATTATCATATAAGAAAACAGTCTAAGACTCAGCTGTATAAAAAAAAGATACCCAGTATTATAGACAAATAGGAAAGATGTTTGACCAAGAAATAAAATTCAGGATTGTAAATTATTTACTGTTATTTTAAAACAAACATTATCATTATAAAGCCTACTGTACTTACTGTATGTTTACTTAAAGTGTTCTTACCTAAGAAAGTACTGGGTAATGTTAGGTAACTACATGGGTTAAGGTTAGGTTTAGGGGTAGGTTCAGGGTTAGTACCTAGTTATTACCCAGTTATTACAATTACTATAATAAGTACATACATGGGGAACAGGACTATAAAATAAAGTGCTATCCAAATTTCTAAAGCTAAGTAATCAATATGATCAAAACTTTAGTGATTTTTTTTTTACAACATGGCCTGATAGATAGTTTATACCTTTTTAGAAAGTAAAAGGCCTTTTAGCAAAAATGCCGCCAAGCTGAGACATTTTTTTACTGGTTTTTAAAAAGTGAATGCAAGAATAACTTTATTTTGTAAGTAATATTTCAAGACTATCAGTTACTGTAATATTATTAATAATCTGTTACATTTATACAGCACTTTTCTGGGTACTCAAAGCACTTTACATATGGAAGAGGGAATCTCCTCAACCACTACTACTGTGCAGCATCCACCTGGATGATGCAACGGCAGCTAAATTGTGTCAGAACGCCCACCACACACCAGCTTATTGGTGGAAAGGAGATGAAGCCAATCAGTAAATGGGGATGATTAGGAGGCCATGATGAACAGAGGTCAATGGGCAAATATGGCCAGGATGCCAGAGTTACACCCCTACTCTTTTCGTAAGACATCCTGGGATTTTTAATAACCACAGGACCTCGGTTTAACATCTCATCTGAAGGATGGTGCTTTTTGATAGTATAGTGTCTCCAACACTATACTGGGGTGTTCGGACCCATACAGACCACAAAGTGAGCACCCCCTGCTGGCCTCACTAACACCTCCTCCAGCGACAACCTAGTCTTCCCAGGAGGTCTCCCATCCAGGTACTGACCAGGCTCAGCCCTAGCTTCAATGGGCAACCAAACTACTACTGGACTGAAGCAACTGTTTACTTGATTATCAATATATAATTTTGAGAAAAATCATGATAAAATATAAGCAACAGCACCAAATTACATTATTTTGCTCAGTTTGGACCTTTGAATAAAATTTAGATGTTTTATTCAACCAAACAGTTAGAGCAAAGATAGCATTTTTATTTTTATGTTCCCATTGCTTATGTTGTGTATCATAGCTATATTCTTCTTAATTGTATCTCTTTTAAATTGATTAACTTTACATTTATTTATTTGTTAGTTTGTGTCACAAATCTGCATTTTTATAACAGTTAAAGCTCTTTTCATGTAGTCATGATGTTATATTGTGTCATGTTTATCAAAATAAAACTGATAAAAAACGTAGACCCCACTACATTGGCATTTAAATAATATATGCTTATGTTGAACTTTATTTAAAAACTGACGCTGTAAGCAAAGTATGAATGAAAATGTCTCTGAAACATCTGGGAAATAGTCAAATATTGAATTTAGTTCTCTTCAGCTTTGATAAAGTTTGCAAACGCAGCACAAACGTCACTGCGAGAAGCAGAAAGTGTCCGACTTCACGTCTCCGTTTTCAGCTCCACCCCGACTGCACGCGGCTACTCTCACCGATCGGTTACATCCAGCCGCAGCCGATGTCGAACACACCTTGTGAGATGTCAGGGAAAACATTCCACTGTAAGTTAAATTTATTAGATATTACAAATAATTTGGTGGTAAAACATACATGTAAAGTGTTGCAAATGTTTACTGGTGCAAAGATGAGTATGTGTATTTTGCAACTGCTTTTTATCACTTAAAGGGATAGTTCACCCCAAAATAAAAATTTTGTCATTACTTACCCTCAAGTTGTTCCAAACCTGTATGAGTTTTCTTTCTTCTGTTGATCACAAAATAAGATATTTTAAAGAATGTTGGCAACCAAACAGCTGACTGCACCCACTGACATCCAACTGGAAAATAAAAAATACTATGGGAGTCAATGGATGCTGTCAACTGTTTACAACATTCTTTAAAATATATTCTTTTGTGTTCAACAGAAGAAAGAAACATATAGGTTTGGAACAACATGAGGGTGAGCAAATGATGACAAAATTGTAAATTTTGGGCGAACTATCCCTTTAATAATAATAATAATAATAATACGTTTATTTTATATAGCACCTTTCTGCAAAATCAAGGTCGCTTTACAATATTGTAACATATAAATATTGTATAATTAGAAGCACCACAATTATTAAATTGTGTCATCTGTTACTGAACAGACATTTAGAAGTTTATTTTAAAATACCAAGTGTTGGAAATCAAAATAAAGCTCTGTAAACATTTTGCAGTTTTACAACACTATAAGTGTGTCCCATTGGGTATTCAAAAGTTATACACACTTGCGGTCTTCACACCTACTTGAACATTAGGACAAAATACATGAAATACATCATGCAAGTAAGTGGTCATGATCACACGTGTGGGTGTTTTGGACAGGCCCAGTGATTCATTGTCTTATCTTGTTATCAGATCTGTCTTTTCACTAATTCATGTTAACCAGTTCCACTTTGTCATTGGTAGTTGATGTCATGTGTTTCCCCATGTCCATGTATTTAATGCTGCATTCAAGCCATGTCGTAATTACTGTAGTCTTGAGATCCTCAGACTGGGAATTTTGCGTTTCTATGACAACACTATCAATGTCTAAATGAATCTGCAGCAGTCATGTGATAGAGCAGTCTCGTGGTACAGGTAGGAGCTCTCAGAAAATTCCCATCTTACAAGCAGGAATTATGAGCTCTACGAGGACGTGAACATTTTTTTAAAAAGTTAAAATCTCATGGCGTGAACACACCTTAAGCCCTCATTTTTGCCATGCTCATTGTCGTATTATTTATGTAACCCACTGTTTAGTGAGCATTTGTAAGTCAGTTTATGTTCATGCCAGGTCTGTTCAAGTCAAGTTCATGTACTCATGTTTATGTCATGTTTTAGTTGTTTATTTTGTATCTGTCTATGTTTGGTTAAATAAACCTGCACATGGGTTCAACTCAACTCTCCTTCAGTGGACTGTCATTACAACTGTTCTATTATTGCATTATATAAAGAACTATAGTAATACCCTGCAGGAAACAGCTCTAATTGTTCGATTGTTATTCTGCTGCTCTGTGGAACAACATTTAGCCTAATACCAACTGCTTTATCCAATAAATCAAAAGTGTGAGTAAACGATTATGGACAGCTATTACAGTATCTCACAGTAGCAGTTCACTTCAACTGGAACTGTCCTGAACAAAACTGCATTTTCCTGTACACCTGTATGAGGAGAAAGGGGAATAAAAAGCCACATAGCCAAAAAATCTGTCCAGCTAAAATGAGATTTTGGAAATTTGTTCTGAACAAAACACAATTTAATTTTATTGAGATCTGACTCTGAGGGTAAGGGACATATTTAGTTTGACACAAACAAAAACACAACTCTTCTTATTGTAATGTGTACTTGGGTATAGATTGCTCAGCCAATATTACACAGAAAATATCCCTGACTCATGGTTTTAATCCACCAGGAATCATGGGTTATGAAAATATATGACATTGGATATAACATTTTAGTAAAAAGTAATCATTTCCATAGTTTAAGAAAAATACAGTGATATATTGAGTGGACTATACTTCCTTTTTGTTACAGGATTGCTATCTTTATCGTTCAAGATGCATTATCTATGCAGGGAAATATATTAGTGGCCTTATGCATTTACCATCTGATTATATAAGTTTTCATCATGTCATTCAAAAGTCTTTCTTCTGTGTAACAAAAGATTAAAATTATTTTAAAAAATCCAAGTTTCTTAGAAAAGTTCTTTCAAAGTTTAAATTTTTTTATTAATGTTGGTTTTGAAAATCCATTGAAATTCCATTTTCATCAAAGTATCATTTTGTTTTAAATGTAAATTAAGAATGACAACTGAAGTGATAACCTTCCGTTCCAACGTCAGTGGTGATACTGCAGGTGTGATCACCCAAAGGACCATTTTGAGGATGAACTTGTTCTAAAATATACTTTGCAGTGGAAACTTGGTCGAGGCAGACTACAGTTTCTTACAGTAGAAAGCATGAGAACTGGAGAGAACACAGCGGAATAAACAGACTAAACAGATCACACACGGAGAACAAGTAGAATATAACAGGTAAGGATCCAACAGGAAAATGTCTGAGAGTCTGAACATAGAAGTAGACCAGGCACAAGTGGGGAGTAATGCAGGGGGTTATATATAGTCCTTGACTGAGAGATAATGAATCACAGGTGTGTATGATTAGAACTCTGGTGACTTAGCGTGCGTCTCAATCAGCCCCCTCAGTAGTCAGGGCACTGATCAGAGAATCAGCCACATTCATTTACATGATATACTGATTAATGACCTAGGGAGCTAGGGATCTGATTGAGACACAGGGTTAGAGCAGAGTGTGACAAATGTGGGACATGCCCAATGTGAGCATGGCTGTGACAGTGTGCACATTTTTTTAATAATTAAAAATTTGAAATATATTTGCCAAGGTAAAAGTTTTTTTGTTTGTTTGTTTTTTTACAACATGAACAATTAAATCATAAAATATAATTACTTTAATTTGGCAGTAGTAGTGAATAAGATTTGTTAAAATATTTGTAATGAAATAATAACAATTAAAGATTATATCTTTAATTAATCACTTAAGATGTTGTTTTCATGAATTCCATTAATTTAATGAGATTTTTTTCTTCACTATGATATCATGACAGTCATATCACCCTGATAATGACACCAAAATGACAAACACCAGCACAACTGTAATACGCTTTATCACAAGGATAAATTGGTCATATTCATTTACTTGCCCAATAAGCTGTCAGCCTACTCAAAGCATTTTCATTTGGTTGTGCAAACATTCACAATCCAAGGTGAAACTCCAGGAACACCAGCTCCAAAATGAGAAACTTTGCAGTCTAAGGGTAGTTTACATGACAACAATGTACTAAAAACGGAGAAGTTTTTCCTTTGCTTTTTTTCGAACAGATGACAACATTATCAAAACGATCCCAATTCACACGGATCCACAAAAATGATTAAAAATGCTGTATTATGTATGCCAGGCCAGTAGCTGGCGATGTAACTTTGTAAAGAAACACTATGCGCCAATAGACTGAACATGTAATAAGAATGCGCATGTTACAATTTTGTGTTTGTGTAGTTTACCCGGAAATAAAAATGGTATAGTTTTCAAAAATTTGCACTTAGAATAAAGTTAGCATTTTCAGGCCCACAAAACGCTGCTGTCGTGTAAATGAACGGACAAAATGCATAAAAAGTTTTCAGTTTTTAGATGAAATGGTGTTGTATTCACAGCCCTTAATTCAGTGGATCCCAACCCTGGAGTACTCCTAGCACTGCACATTTCAAACGTCTCCATAACCAAACAGCTGATTCATCTTATTAGCTTATAGTAAAGGTACAACTTTATGCTGATGATACCCTCATATACATTTCTAATTCGGATTCTATACAAATTCAGTTATCTCTTCAGTCTGATTTCAATATGTTACAAGAGTGGCTTTTGGTTAATAAATTGGTGCTTAATAAAAATAAGTCATATATTATGATTTTTGGTTCTAGACAGAAACTTAAATCCAAAACTACTACTTGTGTTGTATCATGTAATGATGGTACATCTTTGCATAAAGTTGATACTATTAAATATCTTGGTGTATGGCTTGATTCTGATCTCTCTTTTAAATCGCATATTAATCATTGGAATTAGTACTTTATATCGTTCTCGAAAGTGTTTTCCATATAGTGTTCGTAAGAAACTTGCTTCTCAACTAATACTTCCATTCTTTGACTATTGTGATGTGGTTTATCAAACGGCATCAAAATCAGATCTTGCCCCACTTAATACAGCATATAATAGAGTTTGCAGATTTGTTTTGGGATGTTCTTTTTTTACTCATCACTGTACAATGTACGATGCGCTTCAGTGGTCATCGCTGTATGTTAGAAGACATATTCATTGGCTTAAACTTGTATTTAAATGTATTCATTTTGATTATCCCAGTTACCTGCAGCAATATTTTGTACCTTGTTCATTCAATTATTTAGTTAGGCATTCTGTTCAGATTTATTTTTTGGTTCCTCGTGCAAAAAAAAAACAATTGGTAAATGAGCATTTAGGTTCAAAGCACCAATGGATTGGAATAATTTACCTGTAGACATTAGATCCATTACATCATTTGGGTTGTTTAAACAATGTTTGATATCTTATCTTAAGATTGACTGTACATGTTACCCTTGAGACTGTCACTGTTTATTTATTTATTTTTTTTTCCCTCTGTGTTGTGTTTGTATTGTTAATTATAATTTCATGATGTTTGTATATTAAGATTATGTAATTTTTAATTTTGAATGTTGGGACCCCCTCGAAAACGAGATGTTACATCTCAAGGGGTTTATCCTAAATAAATACATTTTCATAAAATACGCCATGACCTCAGACGGGTGTTTCAGATAAGAGAGACATCCAAAATGTGCAGTGTTGGGGGTACTCCAAGACCAGGGCTGGGAACAACTGATCTAATTTATAGGAACAATTTATGAAAAATATGAAATATGAAAAATAACTAGTATTACCTCACTAGACCTTGTCCCAGAGTGGCTTGCAATTACAAAAAGAAGCTCACAGAGATAAGAAAGTAATTTAGCCATGATTGCCTTGTAAATAACCACATACCAGCGCAGCTGTGTACACACTGAAATGGCCACCCCAACATTGCACAGAGTAAACAGTGAACTTGGCATTTGTGACAAAATGTAGCAAGGCATTATAAACAGAATTCATTAATAGGACAGAATTAAATTTTCTCTACAAGTATGAGGTCTAACGCTAACGGCAAAAAAGTCTTACCCACAGTTTTAGAGCTTGGGCAGTTACTCCATCAGAGCAGATAAACATAGAGTAATTTACTCCTCCACTGTCATTATCCCTGACTGGAAACATGGCAAAAATTGGACAAGACCACATTTGATTGCACTTCATAGGTGAAGGAGCATAAGAAATTTACAACACACAGCATTGAGTGTGCAGACCCTCAAAACAAAAAGCCACCAGAAATTGTGAGCAAAATTGTGTTAATTAATGAATGGCTTTATAAAATTTATCTTCATTAGTTTTAAGCCGGGTGCACACTGTGCGATTTTGGCCACGATTTGGTCGTCTGAGACAAATTTTGCAAATCCTAAAAGATTCCTATAGGCTAAAACCTGTAGTCTTTGATCGCTAGTTTGACACCGACAGCTGATTAATGACCATTGCAATCAAATTTTTCCTCCGACGAAATTCTGGCAGTATCAGAATATTTGGCGCACAGTCCTGCAGTGTGACTTCTCCTACGACAAATGTCAAATTGTCTTCGTTTTTCAAGACAAGCCATTATCAAAATTAACTCTAGAGATGTCTTTGTTAGCCAACATTTCAGTCCCGCGTGTAATGCAACTCACTGTCACCGAACGTGTGTGGGTTGATGATGTAAAACTCTGGACGAGTTTTCATGTGCACGTCCGTTTTTAACACGTCTTGACTGTCGTACAGTCTGACATAAATCACAGCTGAGATCCTAAAGTGTGACATGAGGATAATGTTTGCACAGTCTGACAAGCAACAATCCTAAAAAAGACTATAATAAATCGCACAGTGTGCACCCGGCTTTACTCGAGCTAAAGCCATAGATATTCATAGCTAACCCAAAAATGAACATTCTGTCATATTCACCCTCATGTCGTACCAAACCTGAATGACGTTCTTCTCAACATTTTGAAGAATGTTGAGGTCCAGACAACATTGGACCTCATGACTTTTATTGTATGGACATTCATTTCTCAGAATCTTTTATGTTTCACAAATGATAGAAAAAACAATGCACCTTTAATCAAACAATCAGTGAAAAAAAAGCCTATAATAGTGTTAAAAAGGGCTACCACTGATTCAAAACAAATGATTCGTAAAGCTTCGAAGCTGCAGTGTTTTGAAATTGACTATCACTAGATATTGTGGAATAAAGTCGCTATTTTGTTATTTTTGGCGCACAAAAAGTATTCTCATTGCTTTATAATATTAAGGTTGAAGCACTGTCACATGAACTGTTTTAAATATGTTTTTAGCTTTATGGGCATTGAAAAAGGGAGTGTTATTGCTGGAGATGCAGGCCTCACTGAACCATCGGATTTTATCAAAAATATCTTAATATGTGTTCCGAAGATGAACGAAGGTCTTACGGGTGTGGAACGACACGAGGGTGAGTAATTAATGACATAATTACCATTTTTGGGTGAACTAACCCTTTAAACTTTCAAATCTGTTAATCTGTTACTTCATTCTACAGCTTTAAACCTTTTCCATTTTGCAAACATACCTGAAAGTGATGCATGCACTTCATCCCTTTTTTTCTTTCACTTCTCAGACTCATTTTGTCTCTTCCAAAGTTTTCCATTGGCATCCAGCACATACAGGTGTAAACGGAAAAAATATACAACATAATATACTTGTCATACAACAGATTTCCTATATTACAATGACATATTTTAATTGAAAAATTAAATATATATAATTAGAAAATTACTTCAAATTAGCATGAAATGAAGGTTGCAACTTTTCTAAGCTTTTCTTCCCTATTGTGGTATATACAAATAAAAAAGCTTCTCGAACAAGAAAAAATGTATGGAGAGACTTGATTTTGCCCATCAGGAATTGATTGGATTGTTGGATCATTGTTGATTGTTATTGCTGTGATCTCATGTAAGTGACAGGTTTAAATTTAAAACTGATGTTTATATATAATTACTTTTTTATTTTATTTTATTTTATTTTTTAAGCAGCTGAGATGGTGCGCCTTTGGGAAGTGTCCTACACTTCCTCTATATTGTCCCGCTTTTCTTTACTAGTCAACATAATAGTCAGCTACTCGTCAGGGCAATGTTTATCTGATGTAAATGATTCACCATACGCCGTGCTGCTTCAGTGGTCTTTGTTGGCAAATTTAACACAGTGTTAACAGAGAGTGTGCGAGTGGAGAGACCGTGTGTACAGCTGAGATGATGTGGGTGAGAAATGCAAGCATGCATATCTTCATTGCCAGACTCACGCTGCTTGCATTAGCATGAACGGTGCCAAAACAGTCCTGTCCCTCTCGCTTATAGTTGTGTCAGCCTCTGAAAAACATTTAAATATTGTCAGAGCGTATTAGAAATCCACCATGGATTATAATATGTTTGTGAATGCAAACAAAGACATAAAAGGAGACATCTACCTTTGTTTTTCTTTCAAAAACATTATAAAATGTTAATGTTTCCAAACTTTTGACAGGTAATGTATTTTTCTAAATAAAATAAAAATGTGCAACAAGATCCTCCTCTCCTCGCCTGGACCTAGCTGTGACAGTAAGACAAAGCCGTCTGAGATTTAAACACCATCATTTAAATCCTGATATGTTATTAAACACAATACATAATCATGACTTATTCATGACTTAAAAAAAACAACATAAAAATAACTTTTGAATGAGTGTATGTATGTACACTGTTGGATATTATTTAAATGATAAGCAAATTAAACACTGTCTGAAATTATATTAAGTAGTGAGAATGTGAAATTGTTTTACAGTAGTTTATTTTGTGCCTATAGTTGAAAAAAAAACACTCTTAAAGGGGGGGTATCATACACAGTTTCTGCCAATCTCATGTTAATCTTAAGTACCTAAAGTAGTATAGCATCCTTCATATCGCCGAGAAGTCTTTAGTTTTATCATATTTATAAAAGATACATAAGCTGTACCAAGTCTTTCCGAAAACAGCCGAGTGCCTGGAAGCGTGTCGTTGCGAGCGGAGATAGAGTGACGAGCTGTCACAAGCACGTGCAGCTTTTGTGTAGAGATCGGCTGCAAGCTATCAATGGTCAGCTAAACAAATATATTTAAACACACACAATACACCATTGCATTATCCCTGGATAACTTTTGAATCACTATATTGAATATAGCATATAGTGAATGATGAATAATTAATTTATGAATTTACTATGTTCGTGTTGTTTACATTATATGCACTTAGGCGCCTATTGCCAACAAAACAGACATTTGATGCAGTTCTACTCACCATCTGCGGGTCCGATTCATGACCGGGATCATTACCGTTCCATCTTTCAGTTTCAAACGATCTGTAAATCCAGCGTAGAACTGGGCCTTGTTTATGAAACCATAAGCGCCGATCCTGAGGGCTCGAGCAGCCACGGAAAAACACGAGATATTCTCCATTCAAAGCTTTTGAACAGGATGAAGATGTCCAAATTTGTTCAGTTTTGTTCAATTTTAAATATCTTTTTTTTTTTTTTCATTTAGTACTGCCCTTCGGAAGCAACAGAAGATACTTGCATCTTTCCTGGAGGACAAATTAAGTACAATTTACCTTGATCTTCAAATTTAATTTTTTATTGCATTGTGTTTCCTTCTGGAGCATCAGTGAATCAGTGCAGCTTTTGTAATAGTTGTGTTTGAGTCCCTCAATTGTCCTCGGTGTGAAAAGATGGATCTCAAAATCAAACAGTCACTGCTGGAAAGGGTTCAAATATGCAAATATGCAAAATTGGGCAGTTTAACTGCTCAGGATAAACAAGGGACTCATGAACAACCATCACAAAACAAAAAAAAAGTTGTGGATCACCCAGGTAACCACACACAGTATTAAGAATCACTGGATCATACAATTTTGAATGGGGTCATTTTAATAAATTCAGCTATTTTTTTTGCCTTGTGGATTATATGTAAACATGTTTTATGTAAAATATCTTAGGAAAAAATAACATCTCTCTTATTTTATTAAAATTATTCACATTTTCACAGATTCTGAAAGTGGTTCCCTAGTGAAAAAAAAGTATGCTAAGTATACTTGCAGCAAGACTAATTATTATATATTTCAAGTGTGTTAATGATTAGTTAACTTAAAGTGTGCTATTTTGAAACAACTAATTTTGTACTAATTATATTTTAGTTGTAATTAAGTTGTATAAAAGCACAACTTTAAGTATATATTTAGTGTACTTTTGTGTGCTAAATTGGACCAACTTCAAGTATACCTAGTACACTTTAAGTATATGCCTGTGTAGGGACTACTTACATGTTTGATTAGTGATATTGAAGTGTTACAAGTACACTTTGTGTTATAAGTACACTTTATTTGTGTTACAAGTACACTTTATTAGTGATTTAAGTACATTACAAAATAATTACGAGTGTCTTCCAAACACACAAGCAATATACAATGAATATATAATTTTACAGGTAATAGTATTGTAACGAAGTAGCGTGTTCGTACAGTTATTAATCAATTTATGGGTGGAATATGAATACAATAATTCACAACGTTTTATGAACAATTATTATATTCNAGTCTAAACATTAGGAAACGTGCACACACTCGAGATACATGGATGTGACTTGGCATAGTTATATTAGTATATACAGTCAATAATGTATGTTTGTGTGTTTTTGTGTGTGCCTGTGTGTGTGTTGGAATGTGGGTCTGGTCCGTAGTCCACATGGGGGGCCCCTTTGATGTCCTAAGAGCAAGGAAATTGGGCCTCCTGTTTTTCCTCGGAGGGTAACAAAGGTGTCAAGTGGGCTCATCTGATGCAGACCCATCGGAGCCGAGATGAGCTTTTACAACCCAGTCCAGGATGCTAAAAGCGTTCTGAACATTCCAAAGTTTATTGATTATCTTGATACGTGTGCATATGCTACAGTATATACTGTATGCTTAGTACCTTTGGCTTATTCCAAATACTAAAAATGACATACTTTGCAGTCAATAACAAAACACTTTGTTATTACTTATACTTTGTATAATATAGTCAACATTTGAAGTGGATCAAAACCTTTAATCAAAGTTGTCCTAAAACCTTCTTCTTAGGACAACTTTGATTAAAGGTTTTGATCCACTTTAAAAGTTGACTACTGTACTTTGAATTACACAATCTCACACAATACAGTATTATAATTGTGCTACTATTTAAATACAGTTTAACAAATTACTTAGGTGACATTTTCCCAAAGTTGAATGCATTTTTTTTCAAGGCCATTAAAATAAATAAAATGTAACAACATTATTAATGAAGAGACATATTTCATCAACAAATCCAATGGTTTTTTATTTAAACTTAACATAGATTCAGCAAAACTTACCATGTTTTTCATTAAAGAAAAAAAAAAAAAATTAGACCAATGGTGACCCTCTTTTTTTACAGTCTATGCTGTTAACAGAATATACTAAAGATATAAGGTCAGACAGCATGCTCAACATTTTATTCACGTTTACAATAGTCTGTCTGAATCCTACATTGAACCAATACTATTTTTGAACAGTAAATGAGGATTAGCAGCAGGGAACTGTATCAGTATGGCATGTCGATATTGTTTTCGGGACATAGTCAAGCATACAACACTTTATGAATTAATATCGTACAGAATATAGGCCGATTTGACCAATCATATGAATGTTTTGGTGCTGCATACAAACATGTGCCATAAACCACCACACAAACTCAAAAAGGAGATATCAAGCCGAAATCTCGCTCTCCGTTTGTTAAAGCAAAAAAAAAAAAAAAAAAGAAGTTTGTTAACTGGTAGACTACAACTTGCCTCAAAATAGCAGGACTTTTCAGGATCGCGTATGGCAAGCCGTTTTAGCATTTAAACCTTTGCTCTGACTATCTATAAATATATTTAAAGATAGTAACAATTGTATTTTGATGAGTGATAATTATAATTCGACTAGTCAGAATGACAATTAGAGATATCTGCAATTATAATTGCACTAGTAAGAAATCCGATTTGAGATATCTGTAATATATATTTTGACTAGTCAAAACTCCATTTAAGATATCTGTAATGATGTCATAGATATCTTTAAAATACGCGTCATTTATCCACAAAGGTAATTAGAGATATCTCTAATTCGGTTTCGACTAGTCACAGTTATATTTTAAGATATCTGAATTGTACTTGCTCCTAGTCGAATCCGCTGTTGTGTGACAGGAAACTACATTTCCTCAGAACCACCCAGAGTTCCTCCCCGCCTCCCTAAACATTTAAAATCTAAAAAATAGCCTACACCAGATAACTTCTGCCTGATATATCACTTTGATATTACAATTTATCAACATTACGACAAAATGAAAAACAGAAACGTAAATTATTATGGGGCTAATGAGATAGTATGATTCCGGCGCTATCTCTGACAACTATATTACCTTAGAAAACGGTTAATTGACAACACAAAACAAGCCCGTGATTTGCAAATAATGCAGTTACTATTCCAGTGTTAATAACATACACAATTACTTTTACAGTAATTTTATTACCTGAAAATCAGGTCAGGCCGTTCTGAGATTTTTTGGCGCGCTCCTCGAAGACAATATGGTTAGAAAAGGCGGGGCTTAGCAAAGGGGTGGTTTGAGTACACAATTAAGATATCTATAAAATAATTTCGACTAGTCAGAATGTTCATTCAAGATATCTACACTGAAATTCTTCCTAGTCACAAAGCTGAATGCAGATATCTCCAAAGAAAGATCCTCCTAGTCAAAAAGCAGACTGAGATATCTATAATTAAATTTAAGATATCTTTAAATGAGTTTTGACTAGGACGAATTCCAATTCAAGATATCTCTAATTAAGTTTTGCCAAGACAAAAATCCAGTTCAAGATATGTACAACTGTAATTTGACTAGTAATAAATTACTTAAAGATATCTACATATGTATTTTTTTTGGGAGGAAAAAACAATTGTTAAAAAACAATGAATTAAATATATCTCCAATTTGATTATGACTAGACAAAACCCAGTTAGAGATATCTCAAATTATAATTTGCACTAGTGGCGATTAAATTAGAGACATCTCTATAGGTTTTGTCTAGTCATAATCAAATTGGAGATATATTTAATTACAATTTCTACTAGTCAAAACTCATTTGTAGATATCTGAAAATATTTTCCAATTGAAGTCAATGGAAGAATATGACTAGTCATAAAAGCATTGTAGATATCTGTAATGTATATTACGACTAGTCAAATTAACATTGTAGATATCTTCAATGCATATTATGACTAGTCACAATCACATTGTAGATATCTTAATAGCAATTACGATGAGTCAAAATTGCAAAAGAGATATCTGAAACTGGAATTATGACTAGTCAAAACTGGTTTATGACTAGTACGGGAAGGAGTATTTAATGCTAAAACGGCTTGCCATACGCGTAGGCTATTAAATTCCTAGCTAGTTGTCGTCGCCATCAAGGTCTGCGATGTCACTTGATTGAACTGGTCAGAATTCCAAAGATTGAGCGATGTATTGCGCTTTCAGTGTTTTATTAAATAAATTATACATTGCAACAATATAATTCATCTGAGTGACTGAGCGAGGGGGATTAAAGGTGCGTTCACGCGGCCTCGTAATTCCTGTAGTTACGAGATTCTAGTTTGTAAAAAGTGTTCACGTCCTCGTAGAGCTCGTAATTACAGCTTGTAAACTGGGAATTTTCTGAAAGCTCCCAGATTATACCACGTGGCCGCTGTATCACCTGACCGCTGTAGATTCATAGGCGTTGATAGTGGTGCCATGGAAACGCATAATTCCCAATCCAAGGACGTGAACAGCTCCGAATATAACATCACATGTTGTCATCTCAAGATAGAGTACCTCAGGGATGACGTGTTTTTGTAGGCAAAACCCAGAAGTGAGTTAGCATTTTAGGACTTCCGGTTCCATCGGCCTAAAGTCTATGGGTTTTTTGAATGGGTTTTTGTTAAATCGCCTGAAATAAGGTCTGTGGTTAACAAAGCCTCTAAATATTTTCACGTTTGGATCTATGACATAAAACACACCAGTTATAACCCGCTTGTGATTTTTTTTTAACTTTTATTGTGTCTTAAAAACGGCGGTTGCAAATTGCTAAAAGGGACTACTTCCTTTGGCAGGGACTTTAGACGTCATTATGACAAACAGGACATTTGGACAGCATTTCTCATGAAAAAGTTGATAAGTATTCATACACACCGCAGATCATAAACAGCGAGCATGTTTTTAAATAAAGTTGTTTTTTAAATAAAGTTTGAGGAAGCTTGGTGGTGGTGACGTTGATCAGCGATCATGGTGTGCTGTAGTCCGTTTATAGCCTACTGTTAGCTTTTTATATTTGACGACTTTATTTAGGCTTCAAAATGTATAAATGTTGTGTTAACTTGTAAAGATTATCTTGATAGACAAAACGTGTAAGTGTCATAAAGTGTTCTTTGTTAAACACAGAGCTTATTTTTTGCGATTTTCCAAAAGTCTACGGGAAAAATGCATAGGCTTTCGATCGAGGGAACCCGTGCGCCGCTAACTTCCGGGTTGGCCTACAAAAACACGTCATCCCTGAGGCACTCTATTCCAGTAAAATCTGATTGGTCACAGACCAAGTTGAAGAGACATTTGAATTCCGAAGTCTCAAGTATAACCACTCAACATATTTTTTCCACATGTAACGTTACTTGTGCTGCTGGTGTGTTTAATATAGATGTGTGTGTACGATTGTAAAAGGATTCTGCCAGTCTAAACTTATTAAACATATTTACTCATATTTGGAAATTGAAGGCTACACTGCATATATTAAATGGGCTTGTAATGCATTAGTCATACTGAAATAAATAAGCACAAGTAATAAAATGAATTCCATGGATGAATAAGTAAACTTAAAAAATATACTCAAATTGAACTTTAGATACAATACAATTCAGGATATTAAATAATGTATTTTTTAAATATACTTTCAGTGCATTGTTACAATGATCTTTTTCAGCACACAGTTAAAGTATACCTCAAATATATTTTTATAAAGTGCAAATAAATAAACATTTAAAAAATAAACTAAACTTACACTTCAAGTATATTTTTCTAAAATATATATTTTTAGAAAATATACTAAAGTACAATTATTTTAAAGTGTGTTAAAAGTTGTATTGTGAAAATATGATGCTAATATACTTTTTATATATTTAAAGATTTTTTGTTAGTATATTTGCAATGTACTATAGAAAAAGGTAATATATTTAAAATACAATAAGGTATACTTTGTTTTTCACTAGGGATCACATACCATACTTTTTCTTGCAACTATATATATACTNTCCTTGCTCTTCCATCCAGATAGCAAAATTCTGTCTTTTCCTGTTTTTATTTCATTTCTAATGTATTTTATATCTTTTATGTATCATCTTTTTTACTGTTATTTCTATTCCTTATGTTATTATTCTTCTTTATGTGAAACACTTTGAATTACCATTGTGTATGAAATGTGCTATACAAATAAAATTGCCTTGCCTTGCCTTGCCTTACCCACAATATAACTGTCTGTATTGAATGAATATTGTGAATGAGCAGTTGTTCTGCAAGACTCTCAGACCCTCTTCACACAGCTGAATGAGGCAGTATTGACGCTACCCACGTGAAGATGAAGGACTCAGGAGTGCCGGCTCTGTTTAATCTCTCACTGGGAGTTTGATCAATGATGTATAATAATGTAGTTGTCCACTCTGAGAGCTGGCTTGAGCATCTGCTGATTTTGTGGAAGATGCTGTTAGAACCATGTAGGGCTGGACTGAGTGCCCTCAATGTGTTACACAGATGGTTTCTCTGAAGCCCATTACCTGAGCTCCAGATTGGTTGGGGATTAATTAAAACACAAGGAAAGGAAGTGAAGACTACCATTGAGAACATTTCCCCAAACTGATGAATTTTCCTTTTTCTTCTTCTTCTTCTTCTTCTTCTTCTTTCCTTTGTAGGTGTTTTGTCCATAACTTTTCTTTCACAGGCTTAACTACATGTCCCTCTGGGGTAAATTATTTGTAAAAGAACTTCATTCATCCAAAAGATCCAAAAACATCCTCTTCCATAGTGTTATCAGTAGAAAGGGAAACTGTTTGGTTTATTTAACAAGTGGCATTTCATGGTTGGCAGATTTTTTGACAGTTTAATTATAAAGCTTCATCTTAAAGCTGCTGTGAACAACACTAGTGGCACCAAATGGACTTTCAAAAATAATTAGTTTTTAGGTTTCTCAAATACTACCCTTTTCTGGCATTATTCAGGCAAACAGGTGTCCCAAAACTCACACCATTGGCGGCATTTTCTGGCTAACGGACCTCTGTCACATTTGTTTTTGCTGTTGACAGAGCCTAGGGCGTCCTGTCACAGACACAGGTGTGTTTTTGTGCATGGACCCATTAACTTTCTCGTTTATCACTGTGAATCTACTCACTTGTATCCCTATAAAAACAGAAGCATTACAGAAAATGGCTTAATGTAAGCAAGGGAAATGTATACTCTATCACATCACATATTTCTTCATTATACTCTTATTTCGGAACTTGAAAATATAGATCTGTTTATTATTCATTAATTCTGCCATTATTTACTCACCAAATGATCATAATGTTAAACTCTAAACATGATCAGAATTATAAAAGTCTGCTCCAGTCCTCAAACCTGATTGGCCAAGTGGCATTCCAAAAGTTTTCCTGACAGTCTGTGCATTAGTAGTTTAGGGCCTATAATAAGATTTCTTAGTGACTTTTTCTGCAGGTTACATCATTCCACTGGTAGGTGGTGGCAAGTGAGTGAATCATTGAATCATTCATTCAGTTGATTCATCCAAAACACTGATTCATTCAGTTACACCACTACTGTGTTCCTCTGCGATGCTTCACAGAACATACTAATTTTGCTTTGTTTTGGAACTATTTTTGTTTGGAAAGAAAACTTGATAAAGTAGCTGGAATATTGGGCCCTATCATACACCTTTTGCAATGCAACGCCGGATTCAACGCAAGTGTTTTTTGCTAGTTTAAGCCCAACACAGTTTTCACTATCAATCATTTTCACATCCAGCACCCACATTGGTTAAATAGCAAATGCACCCGCGCCCATCTGTTCACCCATGGGTGTGCTGGTCTGAAAATGAGGTGTGTTCAGGCGCATTGTTGGCGTGTTGCTATTTTGAGGCAACTGAAAACGACTGTGCCATTGACTAACAAAAACCTGGTCAAAAACCACAGTATTTTGTATATTTAAAGGGCACGTTAGTAATATGCGCCTATAGGTGGGTGCACAATGCGCGTACACTCTGCTTGTTGCACACACAGGGATGTTCAGCAGCACAAACATGCCAAATATTAAAAATAAAGGGTTACAATGTAAAAGATTATTATTGTGTATGTGTACATAAAGATAAAAATGCCTGTATGTCATAATGGATAGTCATTGCATGTATCAGAATCACCTATTTGCCGTAATGATGAATGAAATTGGCTAATTATTTGACCAATCATGGCAATACACACATGTATTTAAAATGACTCGTCAGGTTGAGGGTGTCTATATTCCGCCATGTAAATAGCAATCCGCCATGGTGCAAATGCACCTGGCTTTTAAAGGGAATGGGAGATGACACTCTGATTGGTTTATTGCACGTCATGCCCAAAACACACCCATGACTCATTAAGAGACTAGGGACGACCCTTTTGGACCATGCACCGACCATTTTTTCTGTTGTTAAACTAACAAAAGTGGATTCAGAAACGCCTTAAGTGCATCTGCGCCATGCGCTTCAGACCATGTGCTTAGATCGTTAAAATAGGGCCCTAAATGTCTCAAATGTAAGTTACAGTACACAGTACTGGTTCAGTAGTTTAGGGTCAATAAGATTTTGTTTTGTTTTGTTTGTTTTCAGAAAAGAATTTACTGTGCTCACCAAAGGTGCATTTATTTGATCAAAATTACAGCAAAACAGTAATATTGTGAAATATCATTACAATGTAAAATATCTATTTTCTATTTAAATGTACTTTTAAAAGTAACTACTATGATCTTCAGTGTCACATGAACCTTCAGAAATCATTGTAATATACTGATTTGGTGCTCAAGAAACATTTCTTATTATTATCAATGTTAAAAACTGTTGTGCTGCTTAAATAAATTNGCTTAAATAAATTATATATATATATATATATATATATTGTGGAAAATGTGATACATTTTTCATGATTCTTTGATAATTAGAAAGTTCAAAAGAACAGTATATATATATATTGTGGAAAATGTGATACATTTTTCATGATTCTTTGATAATTAGAAAGTTCAAAAGAACAGTATTTATTTGAAATAGAAACTATTTAAACATTATAAATGTCTTTACTGTCGTTTTTGCTGAATAAAAGTATTAATTTATTAAAAAGAATCTTACTGACTTTTGAATAGTAGTGTGTTCTAGCCCACATTGGCCTTCTCCTCCGACCAAAGCCTGTGTCATTCACACCCTTAAGGTGAAGATACACAGGGCAATTTTTTGAGCAATGTTGTCGAGCAATGTTGCTTGCCTGGGCATGTTCCCATTGAGAATGAGCAACAAATTTGTATCTGGATACTTTAGATCAAAATTTGTTGCCCATTCTCAATGGGAAAGTGCCCAAGAAACATCGCTTGGCAACATTGCTCAAAAATTTGCCCCGTGTATCATCACCTTTAGTGTTGTTATATGAAAAAGAGCTGCATGAAGACTCTTCAAAAATGATAATTTTGCGTTCCATGGAAAAAAGTAATCAGGTTAAGTAAATGATGACAGAATTTTCAACAATTTTTGTAGCAAGTAGGCTACTACAAAAAACATTTTAGGAAACAAATACCTTAGCAAAGAAAGATGTGTGAGAAGTACATTTCCTATGGACAAACACAAACCTAACAAAAATGTAAACACTGTTTGAGTCTGACTACATGCTGGAAAGCTCCATTAATGGCTGTGAGACAGCTACAGCAATCATACTTCAAAGTTAAAACCCTCAGCAGCACCATAACATAATGTCAAGAGCTGATTTAACATTTTCCTCCCTCTATTCTGTTTCTCCCTGACTAACTGTGCCAAAATTTCTCTCTACAACAGAAGGGCTAATTAACTATTCTATCCGTGGACAAGGCCGTGACGTTTCTGCTGAGCTTATGGACCGTGGCAAAACAGTCTGCGGGAGAAGAATCTGTGGGATACGGTGATGTATTGGAACTGTGTTTTGGCTAATTGGCCATGGACAAAAGGACGTCAGAACAGCATGGAGACAGTGAATTATAGATTAATGGGCATGGCCCTAATTGATAAAGCATCAGCTTCTGAAGCTAGAGCTTGTGGGCATGGAGCATGAGTGCACCGCATGAACAGGAAATACCAGGCTTACATCCCACCATGAGCTCTTTTTCTGATGGTTGCTGTTGTTTCCTTAAGCATAAAGCACATTAATCTCATCTGCTTGGTCTTGATACTGTTTCTTTTCAGTTAAACCAGTTCAAATCTGGCAATGTGGTACATTTTACACTGCTTGCAAGAGATTGCTTTCTCTTCCCTTCTTATTTAAGATTTTATAAACTTGTTAAACTGAGTTTCCTCCAACACTTTCTCATGGCAATTTGTAACTATTTTACGTTTTGTGCAATCTAATTTGTATGTTCTTGTACGATTTGCTTATGCCCCACCGAGTGTTAGGTTTAGAGGTTGACTTTTATGTGAAACAAATTGTACTAGTACAACATGATCAATAAAGATGTTGATTCCCAGAACAATATTCCAATCAACCAATCAGATTTGAGGGATAAGTTTACAGTTTATGTTAAGTTTAGGCTTACAACCAGGGTTAGGTGCTTCTACATCAGTGTTATTCACCATCATTTCTCTCTGATTTTAGGTATAACGTATAGGTAGGGTTAAGTTTAGGAGTAGGAATATGATTAGGATTAAATTTCTCGGACAGGAATTTTGCTCCATGATCAACAAAATATGTTGACCCAAGAACATTTCTAACTCAGCAAAATCAAGAAATGCATTGTGTGCCAGTGATGACTGGAAAATGGAGGATCATACTTTTAAATGTAAAAATTGTCTGTCACAGCTGTCACAGTTGCTAGGTGACAAGATCAATCCTCCAGACGTTTGGTTTGCTGTTTTTTTACCCTATAATTAAAGTAATTTTATTTAAAAAGTCTTGACAGTAATATCATGGCCACAATTCCTAGTTTAAGTAGCTAAAAAATAATTCTGTATGTTGCTGGCCCAATTTAAAACAAGCAAACAAAGAGGAACATTTGTCAAGAGAACATATATAATGGGAAATAGCTACCAATAATAACAATACAAACATTATGAACAGTACAAAATACAGCAGTGTGCTTACTATTTAGGGAAACAAAATTAAAATCACAAAGCTAGTACATTCACGTTACATAATGAATTGTGTAGCACTCATTAGCTGATTCCTGTATGTACCAAACACTCAATGCACTCAGCAGGAGAAGTGTCTTGATATGCAATAGCATAAACAAAATATAGCTGCGAACAGCAATTATCTGGGTTCAAGCACTTTAAGGCCTTTGAGCCATTTTGTACTTTTCACCGCTGTAGCACCCCCATCAGGGCGATTAGGGTGAGCCTTGTTGACGTCGTAGACAGTGTAAGTACTACCAGCCCTCAAAGTTTCGAGTCTCTATGACACAAGGCCTTGGTATACTTCGTTTTTTAGGCGTACGCTAGTGTTTGCGCACAGTCGAATGCACAGCCTTGGAAAGTACTTCATTTGACTCGTATACATACACAGGCGTTCGAGCAATTTCTCACCACAAGTTACAACCCATGTGTCATCTTTGTAAACATCCAGAGTTGTACAAATGAGGGCACTTTCTAACCTCTTCGCACAATCTCTCATCTATGTAGGCCTCCATCTTCGCTGTAGCTTGCATGATGTTCTGTTTATCCCTCATGTACTGTTGCGGGTCAATTTGACCCGTTTTGATTTTTGAGTTGTTTTTTGTTTTTTGAAATTTTGTGACTTTTTCTCATTTAGTGTCATGAACATGCATGCAAAGATTCAACACACTGATGTGTTTTGACAAATACACACAAAATTTTGGTTACGTTGGTGATGTTCGCGGGTCAATTTGACCCACATATTTTAATGTTCTAAGGCAACTGTACAGACCCAAAACAATGACATTTTTTGGTTATATTTTGTTATTTTAGTTTTTACTACCATGTCAAGCTAAAATTAAACTTTTCCTCACATATTTCAATACAAAAAATATTTTGTCAGCCACAGATGGTAAAAATGAGCTATCATTTCTTTTTTCAGTCTATCTGAAATACTATCTAACCTAGATTGTATTTCTTGAAATGTTGTGACTTTTTCTCATTTAGGGTCATGAACATGCATGCAAAGTTTCAACACGCTGATGTGTTGTGAAATGTGCATACCAAAATTGTATACGTTCTTATTGTTCATGGGTCTATTTGACCCATATAGACAGCCATTCAAAAGCAACTGTACAGACCCAAAATACAAAATACTTCTGTGTTGTATGTCAGAACTCATCAACTCTAGTACTGAAGTGCCAGTGTCTTGCTGAGTTTAACAACTTTTTATTTTCAAAGTTTGTGAAAATATAAAGTTATTTTACCTGTTAATTGTCTGTCCCACTTTTTGAGCATAGATATGAAAATGGCTTTTCCAACTTAAGTTGTTAAAAATCTTAATACTTCAGAGCACATACTTACAGGTGCAATATGTAATATCTTTGCAGTAAAATATCCAAAAACCACAAGGCCAGTGTTATATATTTTGTTCACTTGAGTACTTACAATGTCCCAAATGTTTCCAACTATTTGTAAATCGTGAGAAAATTGCAATTTTAACCAAGGCTCCGGGACGTGTGAGGAGTTGCCTGTCAATTGCATCATACCCGCGTAACCCTCGGTTTCCGGTTTTATTTTGTAGAAACCATGGAAACACCAAAGACGCTTTAATATGTTACACGTTTTAATAGACAAGGGAACAACTGTTTTAATATATTGATAGACAGAAAACTAATTGTTGTTATATAGCTCAACAGCTTTAATTTTTTGCGAGTACCATGTTTTACCACGCCTCAGTGAAAAACACTATTTTGTCAAGTAGCTAACATAGCATAATCAGATGCAGCTTTATTTTTAGTAATACAGAATTTTCTCCATCATACAATACGTTTTAAAATGAATTGCATGCTATTTATCAACACAAGCCATCCAGCATTTAATACGATATTCTAAAATCGATCTATCTTACTGCAGAGTGTAACAGTGTCTCACAGCAGCCACCGAGCGAGTAACACTATAACATAATTTTCAACACTCTCAAATGTATCTAATATAATAAACAGAGCTGCGTTACCTTATACTCATGACCGGAAAAGCGGAAGCGGCGCCGGCGACTGTGGCATAGTAAAAGTTCCGCTGCTCGTGAGGCGTGTGTTGCGCAATCGCTCCGGCGGCCTCGTTCAGCTCCCACAACACTCGGTCCTGCTCTGCTTCATACTACATAACGTTAATAATCACATCCATGAACATGATTTCTTCCCGAGTCCTATCCCTATTCTTTTGCACCGTCCGTTGAGGTGGAGACCACATGTCCCAAGATTCCTCTCTAAAACTTGGCGTCATCAAGCTATGCCTTTGTTTTGAATAGGCTTCTCGCGACCTCTAGCGGACAGAATTCTTACATACTGCACCTTTAAGTTTGGTATCTTTTTTAAAGGGAACACTTTACAGATTATTGTAGAAGATAAAAAAAAAGTAAAGTTTAAAAAAAGTTATAGAAGTTTGTTTATGAACATTTAAAATAAATAATATATATATTTTATATAAAATACTTATTTTACAAAACATGTTCAACTCTAAAACTTCAAGAAAATATCAAAGTTAAATATCTGAACAAGTTCTGTGACAAATTTTAGGTTGATATCTCAAAAATATAACTTTCAGCAGGATTTTTTGTGTGCAGTACCAAACTTTTTCACTAGATGACATCCAGACTCCACCAATGACCATATAAGGACTCTTCGATTTCCATATATGGTTTGAGCGATCTGAACCATATTTTTCCATACTTCTCAAAATATTTATGAAGTAAACATCCTATTCAGAAGAAGTTTGGGGAGTAATGTTAATATTTGACTTGAATTCAATCCCTAAAACACATATAAAAAACATACGGAAAGAATCAGAGCGTGTGTTATAGTTTCAGTCAGTCACCAAATATGAAAACAACAGTCTGAAAGCTTTCAAATGATATATAGTTTGTCAAGATTACTTTAGGTTTAGACTAAGATATTATTGTTATAAATATATAATGGTAAATGTCCCACGGTGGGGGGAGGGGCAGTCTTAAAAATACATTTACATTTATGCATTTGGCAGACGCTTTTATCCAAAGCGACTTACATTGCATTATCCTATACATTTGTATCCGAGTATGTGCAATCCCTGGGATTGAACCCATGACCTTGGCATTGCTAGTGCCATGCTCTAACCACTGAGCTACAGGAAAGCCAGTAGTGGTTAAAAACATTTTTATAAATCATGAATTCAGATATTTATTTTTTGCAATATGTGAAAAGTATTGATATTAAACGTTAATCATTTGTACATGATTGTATGTTTTTTCCCCATAGTGTGATTTTTGAGGAATTGTATTGAATCCAATTAGGGTCAATTTGACCTGGACCATACAGGCAGTCGCCAGAAATCGAACAGTGCATGAGGGTTATCAAACAAAGCAATAGAATCGGTCTGCGGACTGCAAGATGGGCGTAACCGGAAGGGGGCGTGCCTTGTTGCAGGGGGCGTAACTTGAAGTTGTCAAAATTCACACAGAACTACAGGAGACGTCAAAACGAGATGATATCGCCAAGACAAATCGTCACCAAATGAGGGAGTATGACTGACTGACAACTCTTGAATCAGAATCGTACTACTTATAATTGTTTATCTTACATTATTTGTCTTACCGTGGTCAGTACCACCATATGTCGGCGTGACGAATTGCGATCGTCAAGCAGGAGATGGATGAAATATTCTGAATTGTGATGCCGACTGCTTTCTTCATAATTTACACTGAATTGACTTAAGCTGAACAATGACACTATTGCTTTACAAGAGAATGTAATTCTGTTTGCATCATTTAATAATTTAAGTCACTTGACTGTACAATCCAGCAAAATTATGTATTCAACCTGTCATATTCGACAATATAGGAAAATAGATTAAGAACTTTAATTTCTTCTAAAAATAGAACATCTTAAGCAATAACTTGTTTCTTAAAATAAGCTTAAATGAACTGACATTAAGCTACTTTTGAGCAAGTATTATGAATTTATTTGTGAACACGCAGATACACACACTCATACACACTGGTCACAGGTCTCTTTTTAAAAACATTAAACATATCAACCCCAAAATTTTAAAAGACAATTTTCCATTTCAACAAATATTTCATATTTGGTAACAAAAGTTACAGCATTAGGTATCACAAATTAACAATGAGAAATCATGTTTTACCTTTAAAAAAAAAAAAGGCACAGTGGTCACATAAGCAATGATGGGGTCAGAGCAGGCACAATGAGGTCTTTGATGTCTTTCACTTGTTTTAAGCTTCACAGTTCAACCTTTTAAAAAAAGACTTTACAATAAGGTTAAAATGGTTAACAATAGTTACAGCATTAGGTGTCATTCCTCTCAGATTTCATTAAAAATATCTTGAGTTGTGTTCTTACAGGTGTGGAACGACATGAGTGTGAGTAATTACTAATTAATGACAGAATTTTCATTTTTGGGGAAACTAACCCTTTAATTGCATTAACTGATGTTAACATATACATGTTAAAATATATTAGTCTGTATATAAACAAACATTAAACAATATATGCTGTAAAATTGACAGTTCATGTTAATTAATAAATTAACTAATGTTCATAAATGTCTCCTTATTCTAAGGCAGAGATGGGCAACTCTTTTCCTGGAGGGCTGATGTCCAGCAGATTTTAGTTCCAAACCTAATAAAACAATAGCGAACAGAGTTGCCCAGCCCTGTTCTAAAGTGTTACCAAAAACATGCAACAGTGAAACAGTAGGCCCTAACAATCAATTTTACAATGTATACAAGTAGCTTAAAGTCCCCCTGTGGTGAAAATCAAGTTTTTTAAAAGAGTCTCAAACCCGCGGTTTGAAATCTCTGGTGTTTCTGACGTCACAAACTACCTTGTAACCAATTACGTCAACATGCCGGTGAGCTTTAGCATATCATTAACAGGGGAGTCTCAAGAGGAGTCTCTATTTTTCTGTTGATATGAAAAATCAGGTACATTTAGCAATATATCAGGTGAATTATGTATTTGATGTTATGATGAACTATATGTCTTTCTCCACTGACGTTCTGAGTTAAAGCATTTGTAAGGATGCTGATTGTTAGAAGGCAGCTGTCTGACTCTGAGATGGAGTAAGGGAACATGGTGTGTAACATTAGCAACACATTATTGGCTGTTTGATAACGTAGTCAAACAAAAGGCCAATCATATTAATTACCGTTATGTGTCCGACTTTGTAAAAAGCGATAGCATTGCGCAGCGTTTATCAGGTATTCTGAGCTGGTGTCAATGACTAGAGGCGGTGCTAATTTGCATATTCATGGTTCCGCATATACTAAATGGTAGTCTTAACCTCACCCTCAGACAGATGTTCGCAGCTCTAATATTGCAGTAAACTTGCACAACGTTCTTGAATGAATAATTTATTAGATGCACACCAGTCTGTCATTGTAGGGACATCGACTTTACATTTTCACGCCCCTAAACATGACGCGGAAAAAAAAACTAAATGTGATTGGCCACCCTCCAGCATCTCTGCACATTCCGATGTCCAGTGCTTGAGAGCCGCAAGTCAAGGCCCAAAAGAACATACACATTCAAAGACTTCTCCCATCAGAAAATACATATGTAACAGCAAATCACCATCTTCTATCCCAATGCATAGACTGTAATAAGGACATTTTCGCTGTTGGAAGAACTTCTGGATTTGGAAACAGACACTGACGCTGGAGGGTGCACAGGCACTGACACTGGAGGGTGCAAAGGAGCTGGCGCTGGAGGGTGCAAAGGAGCTGAAGCTGGAGGGTGCACTGAGGCTGGAGGGTGCACAGGCGCTGGCGCTGGAGGATGCACAGGTGCTGACGCTGGAGGGTGCACAGGCGCTGACGCTGGAGGGTGCACAGGCGCTAACGCTGGAGGGTGCACAGACGCTGAAGGGTGCACAGACGCTGATGCTGGAGGGTGCACAGGCGCTGGAGGGTGCACAGACGCTGACGCTGGAGGGTGCACAGGCGCTGACGCTGGAGGGTGCACAGGCGCTGGAGGGTGCACAGGCGCTGAAGGGTGCACAGACGCTGACGCTGGAGGGTGCACAGGCGCTGACGCTGGAGGGTGCACAGGCGCTGACGCTGAAAGCTGCACAGACGCTGACGCTGGAGGGTGCACAGGCGCTGACGCTGAAAGCTGCACAGACGCTGACGCTGGAGGGTGCACAGGCGCTGACGCTGAAGGGTGCACTGACGCTGGAAGGTGCACAGGCGCTGACGCTGGAGGGTGCACAGACGCTGACGCTGAAGGGTGCACAGTTGCTGACGCTGGAAGGTGCACAGATGCTCACGCTTGAGGGTGCACAGGTGCTCACGCTGGAGAGTGCACAGACGCTGACGCTGGAGGGTGCACAGGCACTGGTGGCTGCGGAGACACAGGTGCACATGGTTCAAAAATAAATTTTGCTGGAGTTATAATGCTGAGTTTTGCTGAGTTTTCTTATAATTGCATAATGGCAGCAAGTGATAATGATGGCTTTTTAAACATCTACCATTTTTCTAAAATTCAGGTTTACAAAATACTCATGCATACTTTATTTGTTCAAAATTAAAACTGTAGATAAATTAACATTAGAATAAATTGCGTAACATTACTAGTGGACAATTTGTAAATTTTACAAGATCTGCAACATTTATTGAAACCTTTATTTATTGACAAATACCTCCGTGTTTAACAGCTGTCTTCTCGTGGGTTTGCATATGTGCCACAACAACACATGTATACACTTGCTGCAGAACTTGCATTTGTAGTTTGGGCCTTCAGAAACTGGATTTTCCAATATTCCTTCCCTACAAACTGTTGGAAGCAAATTAATTAAGAATTTTATTTTTTACACACATCAACATCAAAAACACTTTACAACACTTTCCAAAAGAGTCATGTTCTCTAAAGGTGTATTACACCCACATCATTTCAGTAAGCTCATTGAGTTCTCTATTCAGGCTGAAGTGGAAGAGTAAAATGGAGAAAATTCAATTAAATTTATATTAATTTAAATAAAGATGCTGTTTCACATTTGTCTGGATTAGTGAGGAAGTGGCCTAAATTAATACCTCCAACAATGCAAACATCATTTTTTATGTGTGGGATATGTGGGGGAAAAGAATAATGTTACAAATTGCATGTTACAGATAGGGCTTCCAAATTATTATATTGTTAATTAACCTTAACGTTACTTAATACACCACATTGTAAACCTCATTTCAGCCAGCCACTTACATTATTTCATTAACGTACAGCTAACGCTAAACTAATTTATTCTACATCTCAGTTCGAAATATATAAGTAAGCAAATATTACCCCGCCAGAACGTAAAAATATTGCTTACTAACAATGCTGAGAAGAAGTTTAAGTTTTAATAGATTATCAACTCCAGCAAACAATACTAATACGTCTTACTACTGTATGAAAATTTTTTTTACACTTCAATTTAAACAGTTATCTCTGGAAAATATATGTACTGTTGTCTCCCATCTTGACGTGTGGTTCTGTGTGATTTGGACAACTTCAAGTTACGCCCCCTCAACAAGTTACGCCCCTTTCTTGTTTCGCCCCTTATGCAGTTTTTCTTTGACTATCTTGTGAATCGACACCCCCAGGGCACGGTTGCCACCTTGTGGAAAAACGAATTACTGCAACAACAACAAAAAACAAAAAAACTGCGCATGTGCGACCTGTAAAAAGTGAAATGCACTTTGGGCTTTACATTTTGGTCTCCCCGATCACTTTTAGGGGAGAATGCTGATCCTTGGAACTTTTAACAATTACAATATTTCAGCGCTATGCGCTTGAACCCCTTACAAATGATTAAAATCTTCTTTTCTGTCTAGAGTGGAACACAAAAAGTGATGTTTTGATGAATGTCCTGGCTGCTCTTTCTCATACAACATAAACATAGTGACTAGGGCCTGTCCAAAAAAGACAAAAGTTTAAATATGTGCAGTCTTTGTTCTGTTCATCACACAAAGCTGAACCATGGAGCACAAAAAATAGTGAAGTAGTCCTCATGCCATGTTTATCTTTATTAATCTAATAGTTAATGACAGAATTTTCATTTTTGGTGAACTAACCGTTTACCAACAGTTCAATATTTTTCTTTATCAGGGGTTCCCAGTCCTGTTCCTGATCTACCTTCCTGCAAATTTCTGCTCCAATCCTGATCAAACACAACTGAACCAGCTAATTAAGATCTCCAGGAGCATTTGAATACAGACAGTTGTGTTGGATGATCTCTGCAGATATGTAAGGGAACAGGATTTGGCACCCTTCTTCTATATTATAGTAACAAAGTTACTAACAGTTGTGACTACTACTAGCCAGTTATTTCTCCAATGATGCTCCTGAGTAGGTTTCTCTCACCAGTGATCTGAGGGTCAGGAAGTGGAAAACCCGGAATGAATCTGATCCGAGGTGAAATTTTTGACACTCAACTCTCATCCACTTTTCTAGTGCATTGCTTAGTGGCACACAAAGAAGCTTTGGCTTCAATTTTTAGCTATTTTGAACTTTAGCAGAGAAAAAAAATACAAAACTAACTGAACTGGGTCTGGTGTAAGGTAACTCAAAATATAAACTTTTTCCTTATTTCAGTGCTGTATGAAAGTAACACATTAAAGGTGTGGTACATTTACATCACTTCAGTGAAATTTCATGGTCAAAAATGTCCATTGTCAATAGTGTATGTGTGCAGCAGCTCACACAGAAGTCACTTTCAAACCAAGCGGCTTTCTGTTGGTCACCATGGTGAATTCACGCGACCCATTGCAAAATCTGCATGGCAAACTTGTTTACCCTCACACAAAATTCCTGCTTGCATGGATTTATATTTAAATGAGTGGATTTTATCAACAAAAACTTGCAAAACATCAGTAAGTGTGACCACATCTTAAAAGTGTGGTCACAATAGCGAAATATAAGTGAAGTGACATGTGGCCAAGTATGGTGACCCATACTCGGAATTTGTGCTCTGCATTTAACCCATCCAAGTGCGCACACACACAGCAGTGAACACACACACACCATGAACACACATCCGGAGCAGTGGGCAGCCATTGCTGCGGCGCCCGGGGAGCAGTTGGGGGTACGGTGCCTTGCTCAAGGGTCTCACCTCAGTCGTGGTATTGAGGGTGGGGAGAGCGCTGGATATTCACTCCCCTCACCGACAATCCCTGCCAGACCTGAGATTCGAACCCATGACCTTTGGGTTACAAGTCCGACTCTCTATCCATTAGGCCACGACTGCCCCGCAGTCAACCACAAAAACCACATATATACAACATATACAACCACAAAAGGTCCATTGTCTATTGTGAATGGTGTGGCAATGTATAAAGCACAGCTCACACAGAAGTCACTTTCAAACCAAGCATCTTTCTGTTGGTCAATGCAGCAAATTTACATGAACAACATGAAAATGAGTGAAATCTGCATGGGGAACATTTTCGCTCTCATGTGAAACACTCAATTGTATGGTTTACTAGAGGAGTCACGAAATGTCACCAAGCGCCAGTAAATGTGACTGCACCTTAACATCAGCTAGAGCCAAATAAAGCTAAAAAAAAACTTATAAGATAATAAATATTTTTTATATTAATCATATTTACAAGAATTACACTCAAAACCAGATTAACATGCTTCCTGCTTCACTCCATGTGAGAAAAGAGAGTGCACAAGCACAACGGAGAGCTTTAATAGAGCTGTTCATTCATCAAATTGTAGTCCAACACATGATGCAAATTTAACATGGGTGGTTCTAGATTTTTGACTAATTAATGTCTATGCCTGACCTGACATTACATTTTGTTCTACAACAAATTAAACAGTCATATCTGAAATTTGAAACTACTGTGTGCTTTGACAACATAAGTTGCTACATAAAATCATGACGTCCTGTTCCAGCGCTGATCCAAGCAACTTGTATAATCTTGTACAACTTGTATAATATGCAGAACTTGTATAATATGCTGGGCATGTGCCAAGCTGGCACACTCTCCAAGCTAATACCACCATGATCTGATCTGATTATTGCTCAACAAGCACATGTCAGGGATAGAAAAGCCTCTGCTGAGCAACAAATCCAAAAGTTCACATGCAGCAATTTTGGAAAAGTTTTATGAGAAAGATAAGCCAAATAGACAAAGGGCTTGCATATACTGTGGTTCTGTCCTAATTATAATTTGACTTTTCCACTGCTAAATTAAGAAGTTTTGGCAGAGTTGGCAATGCACATCCTTAGTCCAACCTTAGGTATTTGTGCCAAGACTGGTATTATTCCAGGACACTTTCCTAGGCTATAAATGAGAAAAATATCTGTAACTTGCCAAAAAAAAAATAAAAAAACAGTTTTACACGTTTCTTTTTGACACAAACCTCAACTGAAAGGGTTTGCATTGACGTTACTTTCCCATAGGAACACAACCCCCTCAATCAGACTGAGTGGCAAAACATCTTGCAGCTTTGCTTGCGCTAATAGGGGAAAATGCGCACATGGGAGTGAAACAAATTATTACCTGCTTAAATTTAAGGAAGTTGAACTTGACAGTGACCCTTACAACTTACCAAAGAAGTAGTGGTCCATGGACATTTACATGTTTCCAGGAATCAGATTTTCTTACGTTTATGTGTAACTGATTTCGAAGCCGGGAAAGCCTGAATGCTTAATATGATGGACAACACTATAAATACAATATAACTGGATCTTATAACTTCCCCTTCCTCTTGCAATGGCATCTCTTCTCTTCTAATGTATTTGGACACCAGGGCAGGACAAACTGTCACTCATATGAGATCTCAGCAATAGTAAACCACAACAATCCAACAATCCATTCAATTCCCAATAAACTAATTTAAATCCCACTCTACATCTTTTCGAGAAGCCATCTCACTTCAGTATGTCACAATAGGGAAGTAAAGATTATCACAACTTCATGGAGAATTTAAAGAATTATTTCTTTTTGTAAAGCTGCTTGAAAACCATTTTGTGAAGCACTTATGAACTGCTCCAAGACTTGGGTTGAAGATGCAGCTTTATTGGGACAATCTAGAATCATAATCCATATAAGAGGCAAGAGGTCAAACACACAGACGAATAATCCAACTGGGCAGAAAACACGCAGCAAATCAAAAAGACATAGGAAACAAGGATAATGCTCAGAAATGCAGTGTAACAACATACAAGACTTCACAATGAATGACAGAACACACAGGGCTTATATAGGCAGATTTAACAAGGTGATGAGACACAGCTGAATGTAATCAAGCATAGTGAGTCCAGGCAGTGGGTTATGGGAAATGTAGTCCATGATAAGATAGCACAAGAGTCGGGAAGAGTGCCCTCTGGTAGCTATCATAGGCACTCCGGCTGGCAGGCGTGACAGCGCTATACAAATAAATTTGACTTTACACTTGGTCTACTTCAAGAAGTTTTCTTCTGTCTAAACTTTGTGGAGTACCCATAAGGACAATTGTTTGTCTTCACTAACTAACACTATCTGACCATACTTTTGACCTAACCCTTTGTATAGAAAAAGTTTGTTATTTTTTTTAAATGCTGACAAAAACTTTACAGTTACACAGAAAATAAGATGCCAAACATTTACTCTTTAAATATAAATATTTAAATGAGAAGTCAATACAATTTATAACCTACACTGAACAAAATTATAAACGCAACACTTTTGTTTTTGCCCCCATTTTTCATGAGCTGAACTCAAAGATCTAAGACTTTTTCTATGTACACAAAAGGCCTATTTCTCTCAAATATTGTAGGCTGGCCACAATAAAAGGCCACTCTAAAATGTGCAGTTTTATCACACAGCACAATGCCACAGATGTTGCAAGTTTTGAGGGAGCGTGCAATTGGCATGCTGACTGCAGGAATGTCCACCAGAGCTGTTGCCCGTGAATTGAATGTTCATTTCTCTACCATAAGCTGTCTCCAAGGCGTTTCAGAGAATTTGGCAGTACATCCAACCGGCCTCACAACCGCAGACCACGTGTAACCACACCAGCCCAGGACCTCCACATCCAGCATCTTCACCTCCAAGATCGTCTGAGACCAGCCACCCGGACAGCTGCTGCAACAATTGGTTTGCATAACCAAAGAACTTCTGCATGCTCGTCGTCCTCATTGGGGTCTCGACCTGACTGCAGTTCGTCGTCGTAACTGACTTGAGTGGGCAAATGCTCATATTCGATGCCATCTGGCACTTTGGAGAGGTGTTCTCTTCATGGATGAATCCCGGTTTTCACTGTACAGGGCAGATGGCAGACAGCGTGTATGGCGTCGTGTGGGTGAGCGGTTTGCTGATGTCAATGTTGTGGATCGATTGGCCCATGGTGGCGGTGGGGTTATGAACAACGAACACAGGTGCATTTTATTGATGGCATTTTGAATGCACAGAGATACCGTGACGAGATCCTGATGTCCATTGTTGTGCCATTCATCCACGACCATCACCTCATGTTGCTGCATTATAATGCACGGCCCTATGTTGCAAGGATCTGTACACAATTCCTGGAAGCTGAAAACATCCCAGTTCTTGCATGACCAGCATACTCACCGGACATGTCACCCATTGAGCATGTTTGGGATACTCTGGATCGGCATTCCAGTTCCTGCCAATATCCATCAACTTTGCACAGCCATTGAAGAGGAGAGGACCAACATACCACAGGCCACAATCAACAACCTGATCAACTCTATGCGAAGGAGATGTATTGCACTGCGTGAGGCAAATGGTGGTCACACCAGATACTGACTGGTTTTCGGACTCCCCCCCCCAAAAAAAACAAATTTCAAGTTTACAGAGTACTATATGTATTGTTGAATACAATGTATAATAATGCACTGGGGGAATATTTGTGGGACCTGATAATGCCAAATTTCTGATGTTACCAGTAAATTGTGGCCTACATTATTTTAAATATATCTAGTCATTGACAGAGTGCAGGCATATTCATCTAAAATAATTCTGTACTTTCAGCTTCAGAATCATGAATATTTTTATTCTGGTGTCACCATCGTCCTGTGCATTGGGTTACCAGCACCAAGTCCAAGCCTATTCATTTCCACCCCAATTTAATACCAAATGTAGCATTTTAATCACCGGTAAATTTTTTGTTATCCTCTTACCATATGTCTTGGAGTATCACAAAAATATCGTATCGCGAGTTCACTATCGTGATATGTATCGAATCACGACATAAGGGTATCATTACACCCCTAGTCAGTATTGATAAGGCATAATGGTCTATAAGTTGAACATAATGATGGTCTTTATTTGGTTTGAATAAAACAGAGATTAGTGCCATGTTTATGTGCTGTGGGATAGATGAGCTGTTTTTAATTTCTGCCGTCATATCTAAAAACTGTGGTGAAATAGTTATAGTTATAGTTATAGTTAATACCAAAAATGTTGGTAACAGTCTAAACCTGGTGCTTTATTGTTTGATAGAGCAAAGACTGTTTTCTTATATTCATCATTTGTTATTGGCTTTTCTGATTTGTTAATTCTTCTTTCTGAGTTGAGTTTAGTTAGGAAAGTGTTATGTTATGTAAAAATTGGGCAATTTCCTTATTGTGTTTTTTTAGTCATTACTACATATTTTTGTAAAATGTCTGAAATGTTAAGTTTATATCTTATGGGGTATGATTAATTTTATTCTCTGCATTCTTAATGATAGGTATCAGTGTTTTTTCCTTAATACATTTAAGTTGGCTAAATATGTTCAATTGTGTTCATAATATAGGTGTGGTTTTTGAAATTTTACTTTTTTATTTGTAATATCTTCTAGATTCTTAATTTGGTATATCTCATTTAATATGTGTTCACTGGGGTTTTGTGAGTAAGGGTGGTGTAATAAATATATAAAAAAAGAAAGAAAATGAATAGTTTAATTTTTTATTATATTATTAATTTATCTCATTACCACTTGTTTGATGTTGCTGGAAAATAAATTGTTTTATTTTGAAATAATTATTTTTATATAAGCATCTTAACTTCCAAATACCCATGATATGTCTTCAGATGGTAATCAAATGACTTCTTTAAATCTATAGACAGCTCACCAAGACAAGGTTGCAACAACCTTGTTCAGACAACATCAGAGCCTAGAGTTTTCCTTCTCAGCATTTTAATGTGTTTCTTCTCAAGGTATGTGTATAAATGAAGTTCATTTGAAGATTTAATTGTAATTATTTAATCTGAGGGTGGCCTCATCAATTTTTTGCCTTTGTGAATCATACTGGGAAAAGAAAGGCTTTCCTTTGAAGACTCAATCAGATGACTATATGTGGACATCCATCAAAATGTTTGATTTTCTTATATACTACTTAAAAAAAAAAAACTTTTATTCAGCAAGAATGGTTTAATTTAATCAAAAGTGACACTAAAGACATTTATAATGTTACAAAAGATTTCTATTTCAAATACAAACCCGATTCCAAAAAAGTTGGGACACTGTACAAATTGTGAATAAAAAAGGAATGCAATAATTTACAAATCTCATAAACTTATATTTTATTCACAATAGAATATAGATAACATATCAAATGTTGAAAGTGAGACATTTTGAAATGTCATGCCAAATATTGGCTTATTTTGGATTTCATGAAAGATACACATTCCAAAAAAGTTGGGACAGGTAGCAATAAGAGGCTGGAAAAGTTAAATGTACATATAAGGAACAGCTGGAGGACCAATTTGCAACTTATTAGGTCAATTGGCAACATGATTGGGTATAAAAAGAGCCTCTCAGAGTGGCAGTGTCTCTCAGAAGTCAAGATGGGCAGAAGATCACTAATTCCCCCAATGCTGCGGCGAAAAATAGTGGAGCAATATCAGAAAGGAGTTTCTCAGAGAAAAATTGCAAAGAGTATGAAGTTATCATCATCTACAGTGCATAATATCATCCAAAGATTCAGAGAATCTGGAACAATCTCTGTGCGTAAGGGTCAAGGCCGGAAAACCATACTGGATGCCCGTGATCTTTGAGCCCTTAGACGGCACTGCATCACATACAGGAATGCTACTGTAATGGAAATCACAACATGGGCTCAGGAATACTTCCAGAAAACATTGTCGGTGAACACAATCCACCGTGCCATTTGCCGTTGCCGGCTAAAACTCTATAGGTCAAAAAAGAAGCCATATCTAAACATGATCCAGAAGCACAGGCATTTTCTCTGGGCCAAGGCTCATTTAAAATGGACTGTGGCAAAGTGGAAAACTGTTCTGTGGTCAGACGAATACAAATTTGAAGTTCTTTTTGGAAAACTGGGACGCCATGTCATCCGGACTAGGACAAGGACAACCCAAGTTGTTATCAGCGCTCAGTTCAGAAGCCTGCATCTCTGATGGTATGGGGTTGCATGAGTGCGTGTGGCATGGGCAACTTACACATCTGGAAAGGCACCGTCAATGCTGAAAGGTATATCCAAGTTCTAGAACAACATATGCTCCCATCCAGACGTCGTCTCTTTCAGGGAAGACCTTGCATTTTCCAACATGACAATGCCAGACCACATACTGCATCAATTACAACATCATGGCTGCGTAGAAGAAGGATCCGGGTACTGAAATGGCCAGCCTGCAGTCCAGATCTTTCACCCATAGAAAACATTTGGCGCATCATAAAGAGGAAGATGCGACAAAGAAGACCTAAGACAGTTGAGCAACTAGAAGCCTGTATTAGACAAGAATGGGACAACATTCCTATTCCTAAACTTGAGCAACTTGTCTCCTCAGTCCCCAGACGTTTGCAGACTGTTATAAAAAGAAGAGGGGATGCCACACAGTGGTAAACATGGCCTTGTCCCAACTTTTTTGAGATGTGTTGATGCCATGAAATTTAAAATCAACTTATTTTTCTCTTAAAATGATACATTTTCTCAGTTTAAACATTTGATATGTCATCTATGTTGTTTTCTGGATAAAATATTGAAATTTGAAACTTCCACATCATTGCATTCTGTTTTTATTCACAATTTGTACAGTGTCCCAACTTTTTTGGAATCGGGTTTGTAAATGCTGTTTTTTTTTTTTAAACTTTCTTTTCATCAAAGAATCATTCTATTTTAAACTGTATTTTTGACAGTAAGCCTTGGTGAGCATAAGACGGAAAATGTTGGGACGTTTTATAAATTTGAATAAAATAAAAATAAAAAGTACATGAGCCAATATTTTATTCACAATAGAACATAGATAACATAACAAAATGAGCTCATTTCAAATTTGATTCCTGCTACAGGTCTCAAAATAGTTGGAACAGGTGCATGTTTACCATGGTGTAGCATCTCCTCTTCTTTTCAAAAAAGTTTGAAGATGTCTGGGCATCGAGGTTATGAGTTTCTGTTGTTTTGGTGTTGGAATTTGGTCCCATTCTTGCCTGCTATAGGTTTTCAGCTGCTGAAGAGTTTGTGGTCTTCTTTGGTGTATTTTTCTCTATTGGTGAAAGATATGGACTGCAGGCAGGCCAATTCAGTACCCGTACTCTTCTACGATGAAGCCATGCTGTTGTAATAGCTGCAGTATGTGGTTTTGCATTGTCCTGCTGAAATACACAAGGCCTTCCCTGATATGTTGCTCTAAAAGCTTTAAAAACCTTTCAGCATTCATAGTGCCTTCCAAAACATGCAAGCTGCCCATACCGTGAGATGCTGGCTTTTGAACTGAACGCTGATAACACACCGGAAAGTCTCCCTCCTCTTTAGCCCTGAGGATACGGCGTCTGTGATTTCCAACAAGATTGTCAAATTTGGACTCGTCTGACCATAGAACACTTTTCCACTTTGAAACAGTCCATTTTAAATGAAACTTGGCCCACAGGACATGACGGCGCTTCTGTACCATGTTCACATATGGCTTCCTTTTTGCATGATAGAGCTTTAGTTGGCATCTGCAGATGGCACGGCGGATTGTGTTTACCGACAGTGGTTTCTGGAAGTATTCCTGGGCCCATTTAGTAATGTCATTGACACAATCATGCTGATGAGTGATGCAGTGTCGTCTGAGGGCCCGAAGACCACAGGCATCCAATAAAGGTCTTCGGCCTTGTCCCTTACGCACAGAGATTTCTCCAGTTTCTCTGAATCTTTTGATGATGTTATGCACTGTAGATGTTGAGATTTGCAAAGCCTTTGCAATTAGACGTTGAGGAACATCGTTTTTAAAGTATTCCACAATCGTTTTACGCACTCTTTCACAGCTCTGCCCATCTTTACTTCTGAGAGACTCTGCCTCTCTAAGACATCCCTTTTATAGCTAATCATGTTACAGATCTGATATCAGTTAACCTAATTAGTTGCTAGATGTTCTACCGGCAGAATCTTTTCAAAATTTCTTGCTTTTTCAGCCATTTGTTGCCCCTGTGCCAACTTTTTTGAGACCTGTAGCAGGCATCAAATTTGAAATGAGCTCATTTAGTGGATAAAAGCGTAAAATTTCTCAGTTTATACATTTGTTATGTTATCTATGTTCTATTGTGAATTAAATATTGGCTCATGTGATTCAAAAGTCTTTTAGTTTTCATTTTATTTAAATTTAAAAAACATCCAAACATTTCCGGAATTCGGGTTGTAAAAAACTTGTGGATTGTAGAGTGTATTTATGTAACAAAGATGTGTGGAAGGCAATTAGCCTATTATTATTATTTGCGGGTTTGGGATTTGAACAAACCCCTAACAGAAAGTATAGAACTTCAGTGTGTAACTCATCCTGCACCATTTGTGCTACAGACATGAGTGATACCTCAAATCATGTGAAGACAGGTGTGCTATTTCTTTTCTAAGTGACTGGATTTATGATTTTCACCTAGTGGTGAAAAAAATCCCACAGATTTACACTGAAGGATGGACTCAAGATAGATTATAATAGAGAGTTTCTGACCTACTGTACAGGAGCAATCAATCATCCAGAACACCCTAGCAACCATAACAGCAATGCACTTAAAATAGTCAGAACACTTAAGCAACCAAAAAGCAACACTCTGGCAACCACCCACAACACTATAGCATCATGGCAGAATTGTTTGCATAGGCAGACACCACATATTCATATTCTAATGGTTAAAATCCTTACTTTCTCTATGCTTTTGCACTGATCAGAACAAAGTAAGTCTAGGCAAACTTAACATAAAACTGCATTTTCAACAAACAATTGTCATTTTGCTTCAGGGCCTCTTCATGGAAAACACAATTATAAGAGAAGTTCCGAATGACTAGAAAGGGTTTATTCTCAGCAGGAGTTTAGAAACAAGCTAACTCTAAATAAGTGCATTGATTGTATTAGGCTAATTTAAAAAAACAATAGGCCACAAGGAGCTTTGTCTTATTTAATTGCCTCTAATTTCTTTTTTCGGTAATTCTATTTACTCAAATGAACAAACTCTGCTCTGATAGACTTTCCACCTCTCCTCTGTAATATTTTGTTTTTCTTTCTAATTATCCTTATTGTGCTTCCCCTTCCCTTTCTTTGAATTTAACAAACCAAGTCACTTTGAATTTAGCAAACTGAAGTGAGGGTGGCTGTATTTGCTTGTAATAAGACTAACAAGCTGTCTAAAATGAGCAGCTGTGATTTAAATACAAAGTATGTAGCTGTCTGTTCTCTACTTGTTGCATAGGAACAATATAACAAGCCTTTACTTTTCTTAATCAATGGCTTCCCACTTTGTCAGTGCCTGTTGTGAGTCATTCAGTGGACATGAGAGGTATGGCTCATAGAGCTGGACACATGGACACACCACACAATACATACTAACAGCTCATGTGCTGTGTGCTTTATAAACCAGATTTTTATGTTTTCTGAGAAGAATATGAGTGGTGTTTGCCAGTGCATAAGTCGACACCATTAGTGTGTTCTGGGTGGTTGCTTTCTGTTGGTCTGGTCAGATCCAACAAATATGAGCAATAGCCTAGCTAACAGAGAACGTTCTCAGAACTTTCTGGCAAGGTACTCTTAAAGTTATGAACAAAAGTTCTTCCAGTAATGCTAATAGAAAAAGTTACCTGGTCTCAAAAATTTAGCACTAAAATGTTATTTATACATTGTTCATGGAACATTGTGTCCTGGAACGTTTTAGTTGGTTTNTTTTTTTTTTTTTTTTTTTTTTTTATGTTACTATTTGTTTCAGAAAGTTCAGAGAACATTCAAAAGTAACATTCTCATAATGTTTGCAAAATTATAAAATGGAATGTTTCCATAACGTTAAAAAACGTTCTTAAAACATTTAATAAATTGCACATTTTTATCGTTCAGACGACATTCAGAAATAACGTTTTCAGAACTTGATGGAACAAAATGTTCTTAGAACATATTTTTGTTAGTTGAGGTGATGCTTGTCTTAAAAAAAACGACATCAATAATAACAAAATAAAAAATTTACTGTCTAAATAAAGTGTTTTGCCTGTACAGGTATGCTTTGCTCCAACTAACTTTTGACCTTACTGAGACTACAATTCTCGTGCTGAAAGTGCAATTTACAAGTGGTGTGGATGTGTGTGCCATTTTTGAACAGGAGTTTTATAATAAAGCACTTCTGCCATCTACTGGTTACTTTCTCTGTTTTCATGTAGATATAGATATAGTAAGTCATTTAAATTGTTTAAACCTCTGCTACCTTAAAAAATAGTAATGAGATAGAAAAGAGTAACAAAATATTTGTTGTTAATATTAGCTTTTGAAAACTGTTTGTGTGAATGTATGTGTGTCTACTCACCCATATTTTGGGGACAAATTTGTGTGTGTGTGTGTGTGTGTGTGTGTGCGCATGCGTTTTTGTGACATATCAGGACACAAATTTGTATAATGACATGGGTATGACATAGGTATTACAAGAAGAAGGTGACTTATGCAGACATTACCCCATCTCCCCATTTTTCAAAAGCCTTATAAATCATACAGAATGAGTTTTTTTGAGAAAGTTAAAATGTGTGCAGTTTCCTGTGATGGGTAGGCTTAGGTGTAGGGCGATAGAAAATACAGTTTGTACAGTATAAAAACCATTACGCCTATGGAATGTCCCCAAAATTTACAAAAACAAATGTGTGTGTGGTCCAGGTATTCCCTACATTGTGTGGACCAAATGTCTCCAAAAAGATAGTAAAACCTGAATTTTTTTGACATTGTGGGATCAAAATGTTGGTCCCCATGAAATCAGTTTACAAATTATGCTGAATTAAAATTTTTGAAAAAATAAAAACATTAAATGTTTTTAAAAGTCATTATAATTAGTTTAAATTGTAGTAATTTTTATTATGTGCTTCTTTATTATGTATTTATGTACTTCCACTTATTTTACATTTAGTTTGGCAATGCAACATTTCAAATATTTTCGTTTTTTTTTGTGTAAGTTTTGAAAAAGAAAATTCTGTAATTCTTTATTACTCACCCTCATGTTGTTCCACACCCGTAAGACCTTCGTTCATCTTTGGAACAGAAATTAAGATATTTATGATGAAATCCGAGGGTTTCCGAACCACACATAGGCAGCAACGTCATTGCACCTTTTAAGGTCCAGAAAGGTACTAAAGACATTGTTAAAATAGTCCATGTGACTACAGTGGTTCAACCTTAATGTTATGAGGTGACGAGAATAATTTTTGTGCGCAAAAACAAAACAAAAATATCAACTTTATTCAACAGTTTCTTCTCTTCCCTGTCAGTCTTCTATGCTGTTGACATAGTAAACACAGTGCAGTGCTTCCGGGTTCTACATCAGAATGCGGGCTCATTATTGGCCAGCTCCTGTGTCAGCATCACACGCATGCATCGTACTGCTCATGTGTACAGCGTCGGCCAATACTGAGTCGGCGCTCTGCCGTAGAATCCGGAAGCACTGCATGTTTACTACGTCAAAGCGTAGGAAACTGACAGGGAAGAGAAGAAATTGTTGAATAAAGTTGTTATTTTTGTTTTGTTTTTGTACACAAAAAGTATTCTCGTCACTTCATAACATTAAGGTTGAACCAACCTAGTCACATGGACTATTTTAACGATGTCTTAACTACCTTTCCCGGCCTTGAAAGTGGTTATTAAATTGCTGCCTATGGAGGGGTCAGAGAGCTCTCGTATTTCATCAAAAATATCTTAATTTGTGTTCTGAAGATGAACAAGGTCTTAAGGGTGTGGAATGATGACAGAATTTTCATTTTTGGGTGAACTACACCTTTAAGTAAGTCTTTTCATCTAATATTTATATTTTATTTCACCTTTATTTAACAGGTTTTCAATAAGTCTTTGCTAGGTTTAGTTTTAGTTAACAATAACAACACATAACAATAACTAGTAAAGGCATAACATTATTAAAATTGCTCAAAACTTGACATAATGACCACTTATAAGATATAGAACAGAAAGCTGCTTGGTTTGAAAGTGAAAGATTGAAATTTCACTGCAATTTCTCTAATATAGCTGCATCTCAAGACTGAATTGAGATAGAATTCTCTTGGAGGCAAATGTTTGCTATTTCCTCAGATAATATTATGAATATGGCTAATGTCTGTGTTTTCATATATGGCATAGATGCTGGGTTACGGGATGTTGACAGGGAAATACCTCAGCTGTGGTCTGAGACCCCCTACAGTTCCTGTCTCTGTGGTGCCTCCGGGTCAAGAGAGGGAAAATAAAACATAAGGCCCCTCACAGAATGAATAGAGTACTTGTTCAGGAACAACTATTCATTTTTTTCCACCTTGAAGAGTGTTATTTAAAATCATAGTAGCCTATCAGAAAAAAAAAAAAAAAAACGCAACATACTCTTGAAATTTGCAAGAGTTTCACAAGTCACCCTAAGAGACCCCAAAGCCACTTTATTTTCTCAAAAACATACTAAACATTGAAGTATCAGGATGATACTTCATGACTTTTCAAGTGTGAACATAGTATGACTAACCAAGGTTTAGGCTTACATTTTTTAAATCACAGAATCTTCCTGTTAAAATATAGAAATACCTTGTTCTGAATGGCCAGTTTTACATTTAGTGTAAAAAGGTAGATCCTATTTACACTGGGTGCAAATTGAAGGAGATTCTGTTTGTACCATGTGTCTTCACACTACAGTGTGAATAGATAGGCTATAGGCTATATGCTGTTTGATCTTAAGGTAAAGATCTGAGCAATGGTGGGTGGAGTCAGTGAGAATAGCCTGTCTATTTGCGCTCATGTGAAGTTTATCCTTTATTTAGGTGTGTTGCCACGTGGTACTTGTTAGTTTTCTCATCGCTGGTCTGGAAGGATCAGTCCTTTAGAGAATCAAGTGCTATAAAATAGAGATTACTTGGGCGGATTTTTATTTATATATCAGTTATTAATCCTCGAAATGTATATCTATCTCCAATGATACACGTCCCGAGGTTTGATAAGGTTTGAATAGGCTACTGGTCTAAAGATCTTTCTTCGTTGTCACGCGCCCCCTGCAGGAAGACAGAAGAGTGTCCTTCTCTAAGAAAACAGTTATTAGTTGGCACCAGTTGGATCAGAGCAGGCGCGCTCACACTGTAAACCTCTGCAGTTTAGCAATGATGGGTAAAATACTGGCTCAGCTTCTCATTTGCTTTTGGATAACTTTGCCATTCTGTGTCACCGAGAAAGCTAAAGAAAGGAGCGCCCGGCAGAGAGACGCGGAGTTTACTGACAAGGTAGGCTAAAATACGTTTTAAAGAAATGTTAAAAAGCAAACTCAGGTCAAAGATAGAGAAGAGGCATCGTACCAAAATGATAAATGTTTTAGTGTCCACCTTCTAGTCATTTATTAAATGTGTTTTAGATTGTTAGGCTGATTAGGAAAGATGAAAGTAGCTTCATTTGGATAAAAGACAAAATTATTGCCATTGTGTGCCATTTTTTCTGTAATTCGATTTTCTGTTCTCCTTTACCTATAATTAGTTTGATTACATTTGGTTGAAAAATTCAATAAAAGAAAGGCAGAATTCAGCCTCTTAATGGACTCAGAGAATAGGTTTATAATTAAATAATGTAGGGCAATTAGGAGTATTGTGTTGGTTTTTCTCCTCACACACACACACACACACACACACAGGTTTGTTTAGCTATCTTAGTGGGGACTCTCCATAGGCGTAATGGTTTTTATACTGTACAAACTGTATATTCTATCCCCCTACACTACCCCTATCCCTAAACCTAACCATCACAGGAAACATTCTGCATTTTTACATTTTCAAAAAAACATCATTTAGTATGTTTATTAATCCATTTCCCTCGTGGGGACCGCTGGCTGGGCCCCACGATGTAGGTGATCTCAGGGTTTTATTACATCGCGGGGCCATTTGGTCCCCACGATGTAATATAAACAAGAACACACACACACACACACACACACAGAGAGAGAGAGAGAGAGAGAGAGAGAGAGAGTCCAGTGAAGCTACACTGTGTCCATGGTGTGTTTAACAATGGCTTGGCTTTGTAGTGACGTTAGAATCGCGAACGAACCTCATTTGGTATTCATTCAGTTGAATCGATTCGCAAAGCGTTTGTAAGAACTTGATTGTAAGAACTTTGTATGGGAGTCAAACAGAGGTGGTTGACGTGTTGAAACCATAAAAACACGCGATGTAACTTAAGCTAAAATTATTACAACGGTTGAAAAAATCTGCTGAAAAGAACTAGCTTTTTGAACCGTTTCGTTGATACGAATTGATTCGCCAAAATGATTCGGACTACTCGATGGCCGTACCCTCAAGTAACTTCTAAAAAAAATCTATGCGGTAGATTTACTGGTAAGAATTTCACTAAATTTATTTCATTTAATCTGATTCGGCTGCTCACTGTAGCAGAGACTATGGTAAAGTGGTGACAGATGCTTGACCTGAAATTCGGTTCATTTCCACAGTGGCCAAGTGTGATCAAGATGGCCTTTGCACTTAGTAGGCTACATTTCTTGGTGAATTCTGAAATGCTTTTTGTTGGCTAATTTTAAACCGCAAGTGAGTAATATCTAACAAAACACAAAACTTTCCACATTTTTATCAGCGGATGCAAACAAACCACAGCACCAAGACTCATTTGGGTTTTTTATGTCCCACTGGTGTTTATACATATGGGTATGATTCCATAAAACCTGTGAGAGATGGGCTTGGTTTGTAAAACCACCGCAAGCCAACAGAGAACTGCCATTATTGAAAAACCTCAAGAAAGTGGATTCAATTTATTCACTGGAACAAAACTCAAATTTGACAAAGACTAAAGGCCAGTTCAAACCAAGGATGATAACTAAAGATATTGTTTGAAAAATAATTCTGAATTTAAAAGAATAGCAAAGTGCACATCACAACTTAATGACAACAGCATGGAGGAAAGATATTGTTGGAATCACTTTCAGCAGGATTTTTTTCCCAGCTGATGAATGATACAAACATTGATTGGCCAATCAGAATCCACCCGACTTTGAAAAGGGCAGACAGCATAAGCGACTGCATAACTTTAAATAAATAGAAGTTATTGTCCGTTGGTGTGGATGCTAATATAGTTATCTTTATATTTATCGTTCTTGGTGTGAACAGGCCTTAATTCAGATATTTTATTGTTATTATTATGTCAACAAACTGCAAAATATGTTTACAGTGTGAAAAAAAAACAAAAAAAACCCTCAAAATTTCCCCAGAATTCTGTGTGTCCAAATTCCTGTAAATATCCATGTCTTGTGTAAGAGCTTAAAAAAAGTGAACAGGCTGTGACTGTGGTCAGGGGATTTAACATTCTTCATCCAATTTTATGTTTTCATTGTTTTTGCCATTTCGGCACAAATATATCCTTCTTCAAGAAGGGTCATGGTGCTCATGGTAGGTCATGGTGGATCACCCACAACAGACTGTGCATCATGGTGAATCAATAGCATTGTCATTAACAAGAAAAAAAGCCTCTGAAAAGTACTGAAATAGTTTCATGCCTGTTTTCTTCATGTTTTTGTCATTAGTACCAGACATGCATGCAGGGTGTACCTGGAGTGCAAGGCAGGGATGGGAACTCGGGGATAAATGGCATTCCAGGAACACCAGGAATCCCTGGGAGAGATGGACTTAAAGGCGAGAAGGGAGAATGTGTGACAGAGAGGTTTGAGGATCCCTGGAAACCTAACTTCAAACAGTGTGCTTGGAATTCTTTAAACTATGGCATTGATCTGGGCAAAATCGCTGTAAGTATTATGTTCTTTGGGTGTGTTCACACTTGTAGTTGTAGAAAATAATACATTTAGTCCTGGTTCGCTTAGCATTCACATTGTCATTTTTAAGACCGAACCTAAAAATATTATATCCTATTATTTTCAACTTGTTGTTTACTATGTCGTTTTCTTCTTCGCGCGAGAATGACGTTGATCACTATTTTCCGGCTTCACCATGCCTATCAAGTAAGGGTACTGTTGGCGGTGGAAACGCAAGCCTGATCAAGGTGTACCGTTCCGAACCGTACCGAACTGTACCGAACCAAACCATACCGCTCAGTGGAAACGAGGCATTAGTTAATATTAATTTCCATATTATCAGGGGTGTGACGAGACAGCTGACTCACTAAACAAGAGATTGAGTTCACGAGAACGAGACAAGATTTTTACACAGTATTTTTAAGAAATCCTCAATGATGAAATACATGACTAGAAAAATAGTCTGCAGGTGCATTTGAAATGTTTTAACTAATCATCTTGTTAATGAATGTCACTTCAGTTCTACTTTCTGAGTATGAATTATCATATGCAGTAAAAGACAACAATACTCAAGCACTGTAAAAGGTTTTGCCACAAACCCAACTGACTGGCTTCTTTCCTGTATGATTTCATATGAGTCTCTTGTTCAGACCTTAGAACTGTAAATGATTTATGAGCTTCTACAACTTTTGACCTCCTAACTGAACTCCTTTCCACAAATTGATCAAAGAAATAAAAACAGTATAAATAAAAATAACACAGTTTTCTAGTCTGATTAATATAGTTTAGTCTTATTAAGTGCAAACAATAAGTGCAACCATACTCAAAGTACTCTCTCAATAATCAAAGTGCAAATAGAGACCAACATTTCTTCAAGCTTGATACAGAGCTAAGAGATGGTTACAATTACAACAACACAGCCCAGCCTAAGATTCATATTCATATTGGGAGATATTTGCATGCATCAGGGAGCCGCTTTCAAAATGTGGGGTATTGAAATCGTGTTTGAATGCGTGCTCGCATTTTACTTTCTATTTTGCTATCGTGTGCACTCTGTGAATAGGGAGCGGCGGCGCTGAGCGCGCATTCTACAAGATAAGGCATTTGTCAGATGCTTAAGTTGCATCCCAAATGACGCACTGTACACTATGTACTTATGCACTATGTACTCATCTGTGTAGTGCGTGAATTGTAGGTTATTTTGTCATTTAACAAAGGAGTCTGATCCTCCCTCCCCCTCCACTACGTAATTAAGGCTGCGACAGTTGAGTGCATGAAGTGTCCAACATTCCACACTTATTTTTTTCCATTAATTTAGTGCATCATTTCGGTATTTAAACGGTTAGTTCACCCAAAAATGAAAATAATGTCATTTATTACTCACCCTTATGCCGTTTCACACCTGTAAGACATTCGTTCGTCTTCGGAACACAAATTAAGATATTTTTGTTGAAATCTGATGACTCAGTGAGGCCTGCATAGCCAGCAATGACATTTCCTCTCTCAAGATCCATTAATGTACTAAAAACATATTTAAATCAGTTCTTGTGAGTACAGTGGTTCAATATTAATATTATAAAGCGACGAGAATATTTTTGGTGCGCCAAAAAAAACACAATAATGACTTATATAGTGATGGCCGATTTCAAAACACTGCTTCAGGAAGCTTCGGAGCGTCATGAATCAGCGTGATGAATCATGATTCGGATCGCGTATCAAATCGCCAAACTGCTGAAATCACGTGACTTTGGCGCTCCGAACCGATGATTCGACACGCTGATTCATAATGCTCCGAAGCTTCCTGAAGCAGTGTTTTGAAATTGGCCATCACTATATAAGTTGTTATTTAGTTTTTTTGGCTCACCAAAAATATTCTTGTCGCTTTATAATATTAATCTTGAACCACATGAACTGATTTAAATATGTTTTTAGTACATTAATGGATCTTGAGAGAGGAAATGTCATTGCTTCGAATGCAGGCCTCACTGAACCATCGGATTTCAACAAAAATATCTTAATTTGTGTTAAAATAACCCGTAATAAGGTCTTACGGGTGTGGAACGGCATGAGGGTGAGTAATAAATTACATTATTTTCATTTTTGGGTGAACTAACCCTTTTTAAGTGTACTTTTTCTTTTTGGAATTTTCAGTGTGAACACACTACTTGCACTATTTATACTTAAAAATGTCATGGAATAGTGCATACAGTGGGTACGGAAAGTATTCAGACCCCCTTAAAATTTTCACTCTTTGTTATATTGCAGCCATTTGCTTAAATCATTTAAGTTCCTTTTTTTTCCTCATTAATGTACACACAGCACCCCATATTGACAGAAAAACACAGAATTGTTGACATTTTTGCAGATTTATTAAAAAAGAAAAACTGAAATATCACATGGTCCTAAGTATTCAGACCCTTTGCTGTGACACTCATATATTTAACTCAGGTGCTGTCCATTTCTTCTGATCATCCTTGAGATGGTTCTACACTTTCATTTGAGTCCAGCTGTGTTTGATTATACTGTTTGGACTTGATTAGGAAAGCCACACACCTGTCTATATAAGACCTTACAGCTCACAGTGCATGTCAGAGCAAATGAGAATCATGAGGTCAAAGGAACTGCCTGAAGAGCTCAGAGACAGAATTGTGGCAAGGCACAGATCTGGCCAAGGTTACAAAAAAATTTCTGCTGCACTTAAGGTTCCTAAGAGCACAGTGGCCTCCATAATCCTTAAATGGAAGACGTTTGGGACGACCAGAACCCTTCCTAGAGCTGGCCATCCGGCCAAACTGAGCTATCGGGGGAGAAGAGCCTTGGTGAGAGAGGTAAAGAAGAACCCAAAGATCACTGTGGCTGAGCTCCAGAGATGCAGTCGGGAGATGGGAGAAAGTTGTAGAAAGTCAACCATCACCAGTCGGGGCTTTATGGCAGAGTGGCCCGACGGAAGCCTCTCCTCAGTGCAAGACACATGAAAGCCTGCATGGAGTTTGCTAAAAAACACCTGAAGGACTCCAAGATGGTGTCTTGTCCTTCATGTGTCTTGCAACAAAGCTGGACTCAAATGAAGGTGTAGAACCATCTCAAGGATGATCAGAAGAAATGGACAGCACCTGAGTTAAATATATGAGTGTCACAGCAAAGGGTCAGAATACTTAGGACCATGTGATATTTCAGTTTTTCTATTTTAATAAATCTGCAAAAATGTCAACAATTCTGTGTTTTTCTGTCAATATGGGGTGCTGTGTGTACATTAATGAGGAAAAAAAAGGAACTTAAATGATTTTAGCAAATGGTTGCAATATAACAAAGAGTGAAAAATGTAAGGGGGTCTGAATACTTTCCTTACCCACTGTAAGTACACGAATTTGGACGCACATACAGGCTCTATTGTGCAACGAATCCTACGCCATGGTCTTGTCAGTCATCTCGTCACATGATCAGTGAACTCTGATTTCTGTTGCACTGCATACAACTCTGCAGCTCCTGTGGGAACTGAATTAAATGATTTTTATTTCTATGAAAAGCAAAACGACAGTGGAGGCATAATGTAAACGTAGCGGTGGCATATTCTATCCTAATTTCACCCTCAAAAATCGCAAGACAGCTTTTCACATCGACAAGAAATCTCATCACATTTTAATCTTGCAAGATTTAATCTCGTCACACCGCTAATATTTACTAATACATACTAATGTATTAACTAACATTAACTGATGGGACCTTACTGTAAATAGTTCATTTTTAAATAATGATAAAAATACTTTGTGACGAGCAGGGCGGGCGAGAGCCGTGAGGGAACGGCGCGAGGCCGGTGACGCGAGTGTTAATGATCGTCACCTGGGAGGCGCACCGGCCTCGAGTCCCTCACGGAGGAGCTCCGGGAGCATAAAAGGAGGAGCGACGACAGTGAAGGACGAGAGAGGACCAGGCCTGGACTTTATTTTATGTTTTATTATGTTTGTGTGGCCGGCAGACGTCCGCGAGGGTCTGCCGGCATTACTTTCGTTTTGTTGGTTTATTTATATATTAAAGTTTTGTTTGAACGTTCGCCGGTTCCCGCCTCCTTCTTCCCGTATTTACGAACTGTGTTACATACTTATTTTATACTTAATACTTGAATATTGGTAGTTCTCATCTCAAGTGCTGAGAATACAGAATTGATCAGACAGTCACAAATGGTCTAGCTCCAAAAGTTGAAATATTTAAAACACAACCAAAGCTCAAATTGGATCGGAACTCCATGCAGCTCTTGTACTACTTTATACTAGAAAAGAATGGCTTCTGTCGTTTGTTGGAGATGAAAAGTTAAAAGAATGCTTGACATCTTTGTTTGGACAAATAGTTAGCCCAGCCCCAAATTCACACCATTGGCTGAGCCAGAATATGATATGTTAGACTAATCAAATAAACACAACAGTGTTTGGAAAGTGCTACAGTGTTCAGTCTTCAGGAAATCAGCCGACAAATCAAATGGATTGAAAGTATTTTAACTTCCAAAAAATGACACACTTCAACCGTTGACGTCAATGGTTATGGCTTTAAAGAGTGCTGCAGTGATGATGTAGTTTTGGTGGTCAAACTGTAAGTTTGCATCAGCCTGGCTTCCTCGACAAAAACACAGTAGGATTTTTCCATTGGCTTTTGGATTATTGCAGAAAATAAGCTCTGTGACCAACAAAGGTTTATGATTCTTACACGTTTTGTTTATCATTATAATCTTCATAAATGAACACATTTTTTATGGATTTTGAAAAGCAATCGCCAGAAATAAAAAGCTAAATGTAGGCTATAAACTATCTACACCACATTTGCGTGACTTCAAAGTCACCATCACTAAGCTTCCGACAACTCTTTCAGTCTTTATTTAAAAAAAATCATTGTCTCTGAAGTTAGAGTTAGAATAGTTTGCAAGAGCACGATTATAAACATAACAAGGCCGTAAATGTGGACTAGTATGATGAGGTTTAATGTCCCAGACAGCCTCTGTAGTCCAATTTAGACACTTGTTAGCAACTGCCTTTATCAAGAAAAGTAAAGGCTTTAAAAATCACAAGTGGTGTATTACTGATGTATTTTATGTCGTGGACTATAATGTGAAAATATCTAGAGATTAGTTTAAACAGAGACCTTATTTCAGGCGTTTAACCAAAAACCCATTCAAAAAACCCATTGACTTCAGGACGCTGGAACTGGAAGTGCTAAAATGCAATTCATTTCCAGGTTTTAGCCTACAAAAATACTTCATCCCTGCAGCACTCTATTGTTGCCAAACCAAAATAGGCTACAACACATGCTATGCCTCCAGTTAAAAATGATAATGTATTCATTCATTCAGTGATTTAACAGTGGAACGTCTTGATTTCTTGCCACAGGAGTGCACGTTCACCAAGCTACGTCCAGACAGTGCTCTGCGTGTGCTGTTCAGCGGTTCACTCCGACTTAAGTGTAAGACGGCCTGCTGTCAGCGCTGGTACTTCACTTTTAATGGGGCAGAATGCACTGGACCGTTACCCATAGAATCCATCATTTACCTTGACCAGGGCAGCCCTGAACTCAACTCCACCATAAACATACACAGGACGTCCACAGGTACCATTTACAAGCTATCTATATCCTTTACATTTTATCTGATCTGTAAGATGGGATCCCTTTTTTTTTTGTTTTCTATAAGTCAGTAAATCCAAAAATTGCAAAGATGACACAAAGTGCACATAGTCAAATAAGATAAAACATTACGTAGACACTTAAAAAGAAACTTAACAAATTAAAGGGTTAGTTCACCCAAAAATGAAATTTCTGTCATTAATTACTCACCCTCGTGTTGTTCCAAACCCGTAATACCTCCGTTCTTCTTCAGAACACAAATTAAGATATTTTTGATGAAATGTGAGAGGTTTCTGATCCCCCATAGAAAGCGACGTAATACCACATTCAATGTTTTGTATTCTCGTCGTTTCATAACATTAAGGTTGAACCACTCTAGTCACATGGACTATTTTAACAATGTCTTTACTACCTTCCTGGACCTTGAATGTGGTAATTACTTTGCTTTCTATGGGGGATCATAAACCTCTCGGATTTCATGAAATTTGACATCTTAATTTGTGTTCCGAAGATGAACAATGGTCTTACGGGTTTGGAATGACATGAGGGTGAGTAATTAATGACAGAATTTTAATCTTTGGGTGAACTAACCCTTTAAATATACATATATTCATTCATTCCCATTTATTCTTAAATGAAAAGCTTGATGTTACAAAAATATTTTTAACTATATTGCTTGTTTATGGCTGCATGTGTGAATCACACACTCTGCAATTATGCAGATACATTTTGCATCTATTTATGGCTTTGTGGTTTCCAAAATATGGTACAGAGCAAACATAAAATGGACTCTACACCACTAAAATATACATTCCATTAAAATATAGTCCACACATATTGTTCATTTACAAAAAGGTGTATTAAAAACTTCAGATTTTTAACTAGATTATCCATTTTAATTACGTTTATTAATCACATGACCAAAACTTTCTCATGATTAGAACTGTTCTGTTTGAAATACCATTATTTCACAACCATAATCCACTGTTGTACACATAAGATTCACACATTTTATTTTTTGAAAGCAGAAGCAGACTATCATGGAGATATCTTTGTCACTTGGATTCCTCTGAGTATTCTTTTGTGTGGTTGAATGCAGTTTGGCAGTTTTCATAACCATCTATGCTGCAATTATAGAGAGACCAGAGGAATTTGAGAGCTCTGTGTGGTTTCTCACCATTTCACATCTCAGCATTCACTCTACAGTCGACACTTACTCATCATTTCTCAACACAATATTATCTATATTGTACAGGGATTTGAGAAACAATTTAAATACTAATAAATAAATAAAAAACATTAAAAAAAACAATTTCAGACAAATATATGCCCTTAAATCACAAATAAAAAATAAAGAATTGTGATTAAAAAAAACCTTTGAACTTGTTAAAATGCTTTCTCTAATTAAATAGATATAGATTAAAAACTGTTTGGATGGATATACTGACACCACAAACAACTTGTGATATTCATTGTTTATAAATAACTGACAGCACTAATTAACCTGATTTTAATAAAAAAAAAAATGTGACTTGTTAAAATAATTAAAATATCTATACTTTAAAGGGTTAGTTCACCCAAAAATGAAAATTCTGTCATAAATTACTCACCCTCATGTCGTTCTACACCTATAAGACCTTCGTTCATCTTCAGAACACAAATTAAGATTTTTTTTTATAAAATCCGATGGCTCAGTGAGGCCTGCATTGAAAGCAACATAATTTCCTTTTTAATGCCCAGAAAGCTACTAAAGACATATTTAAAACAGTTCATGTGACTATAGTGGTTCAACCTTAATGTTATCAAGCGACGAGAATACATTTTGTGTGCAAAAAAAAACGAAATAACGACTTAAATTCAACAATATCTAGTGATGGGCAATTTCAAAACACTGCTTCATGAAGCTTCGAAGCTTTACGAATCTTTTGTGTCGAATCAGTGGTTCGGAGCGCCAAAATCACATGATGAGGCTGTTTCGAAGTTTCAATGGTTCACGTGACTTTGGTAATTTGATACGCGCTCGAACCACTGATTCGAAACAAAAGATTTGTAAAGCTTCGAAGCTTCATGAAGCAGTGTTTTGAAATCGCCCATCACTAGATATTGTTGAATAAAGTCGCTATTTAGTTTTTTTTTGGCACACAAAAAGTATTTTCGTCGCTTTGTAATATTAAGGTTGAACCACTGTAGTCACATGAACTGTTTACTTTACGTCTTTAGTAGCTTTCTGGGCATTGAAAAAGAAAATGATCTTGCTGGCAATGCAGGCCTCACTGAGCCATCGGATTTTATCAAAAATATCTTAATTTGTGTTCTGAAGATGAAGGAAGGTCTTACGGGTGTGAAACAACACGAGGGTGAGTAATTAATGACATAATTTTCATTTTTAGGAGAACTAACCCTTTAACAAGTAAGTTTTTTTTTCCTCAAATTTTTTTTTGTGCTATGTGTTTGTGTGTTTATATGTTTATAATTATGTTTAATATTGTTTATTATGCTTATATAATTCATTAATATAAAAAATAAATCCTGATGACAAAAAAATGCAAGAAAATTTTTTATCTGCCTCTATAATAACACATTTATTACATTACACAATATTGATGAGCATTACTGCTTGTGTTTTTTGTCAGTTGAGGGACTCTGTGAGGGGATCCAGGCTGGTCTGGTGGATGTTGGGATATGGGTGGGCACTTGTGCCGACTACCCTCGGGGTGACGCATCTACAGGATGGAACTCTGTATCCAGGGTGATCATCGAAGAGCTTCCAAAATGAGCATTCCATCTAACTGATCACTGTCGTCGTCACCATGGCAATAGAAGACAGCGACATCATGTTCCTTTCACAGAAAGGACCTTCCTCATAGAAATGGGAAAAATTAAAGCTAATAGTGTTGCTTTGAGTCTGTGCAACTCTCATGTTGTATAAGATTATTATTCTCCGGCTCAGTTAAGAGGGATTCAGTATGCTCAATTTAGTACAGATAATTAGAGAGAAATAAGCATCATGTTAGTACTATGGTTCTTTGGACAATACCATGATGAAAATTTGAATGATGTAAAAGTACCTTGTACTATGTAAATATCATGGTAAATGAATATGGTAATGAAACAGTATCATGTTGTTACCCTTAGATGTCATCACTGTACCATGTTATTGTCATAGTACTTTTTTTTATGTAGAGTCCAACAAAGATGATCCTTGCTTTGCTAATATTTATTTAGTGGTTTTTCTTTATGCCTGGATGACTAGAAGTCAACATATTTTTGTATCCACTGTGTTTTTTTTTTTTATTACCAAAAACTATGAAGAAAAGTCAGGGTCTTGTTTCACCTCACAATTAAAAAATGGAATGTGGAAACAAATCTCAGGTTATTTACTCTAATATATTACTATTCAAAAGGTTTAAAGAAAAAAAGAAATAAACTCTTTTTTTTCAGCAAGGATGCATTAAATGTATATATATATATATATATATATATATATA